>CM035423.1:72378252-72450752 GCA_020310875.1 Ceratopteris richardii | reverse complement strand
CCTTTTGCTTCAACCCAGCCTCCATAGGTTGGTGTCTCATGAAGATTATCATTGATCAGCTTATGTGTAGCTGCGGTTGTGCGTGTCAAATAGCAGCACATTTGTTCACGCTCCTTGTGTACATCTGTGTCAAAACTGAACCACCTAACCTGCTTAAGAAAGATAATATGTTCAGATTTGAAGCATGCTCCAAAAAATATGCAAGATTCAAATGAGGAATAAAGACATCCTGGGGGGAAACACAAAAAAAAGGCGCAATACAAAAGGCTCAAAAAATTTACAGCAAAAATTATACGAAACCAAGCCGAAAAACAAAAACAAAAGTTCTATGAAAGAACACACCCAAATACACAACCCTCTTCAATGTTGATCACATGCCCTTACATAACAATCAGGCAGCAAAAGACACCGTGTGTATGTGGTGTATGCAGGTACTTCATCTGTCAAGTGCTCCCATACCCATGTGCATGTGTTATGCATGCATTTGAATCTGGGTACACGCATGCGCCAGAATTCAATGTGGAAGTTTAGAAAACGATCAGGAACACCTCTTCATCCCCAGGTTGTGCCTCCAATTTGCTGACATCAATAGTCCTTATGTCCACTCTAGCTGGTGTTCCTGTCTTAAGCCTTTCTGTTTCAAATCCAAGCTCTTGTAAATGCTCAGTAAGACCGTGAGATGCTGATTCACCAGCTCTTCCAGCTGGCATTGATGTTCTACCGACCCAAATTCTACCATTCATAAATGTTCCTGTAGTTAGCACAACAGAAGGGGCGTAGAAGTTCATTCCGAAAAAAGTCTTTACACCCTCAACATTGTCATTTTTCCCAACAATAATCTCTGTCACCATGGCCTCCCTGATGTGCAAATTCTCTGTCCTGAGCAAGAAATAAGTAATGAAGATATAATTTCAATGTCAGGCATCATGGCTTAGACAGTTCTCAAGTGAGACGAATTCAATCCATGCAGCAAGCACAGTTTTATTTTTACAAAACTTGAAAATGAGATTTGAGATTCTGTTAAGATGTTAGAACTACTCTTGAGGAATCCGTGTTTTAATATGCATTCAGTCAATTTATGTACTGATCATGTTGCCAACAAGTCAGGTCATTGGAAACTAAAAAGCATACATAAGTCTTCTCAGCGCAATTAAATTCTCATTTAAATTTGCAAGGATACGAATTTTCAGTTGCTTACAGACTTACGATCTAATCAGCAAAGTCCATAGTTATGCGTCACAGATGTTGCCCCGTGGAAGAATGCCTGGGTGTAAATTTCAAAGGGGGGGTGTTCTTCTTTTTTGGGCATGGGCCGGGGAGAGGGGGGAAGGGGTCTAAAGCAGACTTTGTGCAGCTTAAAAGCATGTCTTGACTCTCACATATGGTTGGAAATCCCACAAACGGACCTACTCTACCCTGCTCCCAGGCAAGTTGGGTTGATAATAGCCAGAAAAATCAAAGCTAAACAGTAGCAAACATTTAGTAGTTCAATAGTTCAATATCAGAGGGAAATAATGAATGGACGGCTGGAAAGCATGTAAACACACGATAATGCATACATTTAGTGGTTCAATAGTTTAATATCAGAGGGAAATAATGAGTGGACAGCTGGAAAGCATGTAAACACACGATAATGCGTACCTCTCCAGGATGCTCCTCATCTCAAGTGAATATTCTCGTTTGTCTGTCTGTGCTCTAAGTGCCCAAACAGCTGGTCCTTTTGATCGATTCAACACTCGTTTTTGTAGGTAGCACCTACACTCTCAGAAACATGCAATGGCATAAAATTCAGTTGCAAATCTAAGTTCAATTAAAAAGGGAGAAGAGGGGAAAAGGGGGCCGGGGGGGGGGGGAGAGAGAGAGACAGACAGACAGACAGACAGACAGAGAGAGAAACAATATAGTACTAGCCAATTATAGCAATTGAAAACATGAAACAGACAACCCATATCAATACCTCGGTAATAAAATAATATTTCTCCAAACTCCAACATAAACACAAAATTCAACTCTATGTCTAAAGAGACTTTGGCTTAGTCCAATACTCTTTATTTCTAATATCATAACCAATGTTTCTTCCATATTACATAAAAAGCATTTGGGGAATGCATCAAGTTGCCATAGAATTCCCTAACATGAACGGGAAAAGGTTAACTGTCTCTTCACCCAAAGTTTCTCATACTGTTTCCACAAGTCAGGGCTCTTTATCCTTGCCCGAATCCTCACCAATCAGCATGCTCTATAATCTCTTTCTCAGACATTTTAGCATGTCAATGACAAACTCCACAAATATCTATTGAAGTATCAAATGAACAATAGATAAGACGGACTTCATGGTGGACTGACAGTTTTAAAGAAAACATACCTGTCTGCCATTTTCCCAATTTCACCTCCCAAAGCATCGACTTCATGCACCAATTGAGACTTTGCAGGACCACCTACTGCTGGATTGCATGGCTAGAGAGAAAAAGGGGAGGAGATAAAGTCATCAAACTTCTGACAAACAGATCGAACAGAAACTCACAATTTCTATATTTTAATGAAAAGAGAACTGAAAATGGAACTAATATTCGTTCTCCATGTCATATACATATTGAAAAGATAAATTTACGCATTATCCACCTGTCAATAATTTGTGCCTATTTTCAGGACAGTCCTATCACATAAGCAAACGGCTTCGTACAGTCCTAGAAAAAGAGCCATGAACATGCATCCCTACAACTTCCTTCAAGTCAAATTTGAAGGGTTTGCATCCCCACAGTAACCGCCCTCGTGATCATGATAAAATAGTGGCGGAGCATTTTCTTATCCATGTGAAAGGCATGCATCTTCTATTCTTTTTTTATTAGTTATTTGCTTGCTTTTTATTTATTTATTTATTCTTTTTTTTCACTTTCTTATTTGCACATATTTTGCATGATATTATTGTAATGTTATTCTTTCAGCCAATCTCTTGTTGTTGGCATTGTATTTTCTTATGATTTTATGTTTGTTTTCATTATCTTTACTTAGTAACTTTGGACAAATCTGAACATACATACATCCATCCATCCATACATACATACATACATACATACATACATACATACATACATACATACATACATACATACATACATACATACATACATACATTACATACATACATACATACGTACATGCATGCATGCACATATATAAGGAAAGATAATGAAAACAAACATTAAAAGATAAGAAAATACAATACCAACAACAAAAGATTGCCTGAAAAATAATATTACAATAAATCATCATTCATGCAATGGCATTCCTAATCACATCATCTGCCTTACATACATACATACATACATACATACATACATACATACATACATACATTACATACATACATACATACATACGTACATGCATGCATGCACATATATAAGGAAAGATAATGAAAACAAACATTAAAAGATAAGAAAATACAATACCAACAACAAAAGATTGCCTGAAAAATAATATTACAATAAATCATCATTCATGCAATGGCATTCCTAATCACATCATCTGCCTTCATTCGTAGCCTTTTGTTCCCTCATAATAGTGGAGCTCTCTAGGACTCTCCATGGTTTGAACTTGCTTTAATCCAACCTCTAACTTTGGGTATCCTAGAGCAATAGACATTGAGGCTAGACCGTCATGGTCAGTCATTCTATGAACTCCACAACATAAGATTGCCTAGAGCCTAAAATCCCCAATATCCTTTCCACCCTTCATAGATCATTGTCCTATGCCATCAACCATAAGAACTTGTGAATTAGTGCTTTAACTACCAAGTATCCATGCCAAGGTGGGTTCTATTTGATGCATACAGTACATGTTCGGTTCGAGAACCAAATGGAATCTTGAGGTTTGATGCATTCGGTGCATTGTTCAATATAAAACTAAATAAGTAAATGCAATATATAGACATTTCTCAAACATATATGTGTGTGTATGAATGCAATTTCAAATGAATTATGTTTTTATCATTCATGTAGTATATATGCCTTTATTTATTTGTGTTTTGCATTATTCACAAATGACACTTTGAATAAGTACCATATATTTGGTGCATTCGATGCATTGGTACGTTCGGTTTGAGTACCTAGTTTGTGATCGGTGCAAGAATCAACCCATGTCGTCGTACAAAAAAATCGAGGAGGAAGAAAAGGAAGCACAAAAATTAAGTCAAAGTCATGTGCCCCTTACCACCACAAAGAAAAAGTATGCACAATATAGAGCATAAATATTAAAAGAGGTTGAGGAACAAGGTCAACAAGTAAAAGAATTTTTTAATGTGGACATCAATGTACGTAGATCTCCCATCCCTTCTTACTCAAATTTAGAAAACATAGAGAATTTTCTACATAGAACTCTAGTCAAGTCACAAAGACTTCACAAGCAGCACAACTAAAGCTAGAGGGCACAACTAGCCAAGAAGAGTCTACGCAAGAAGAATCAAAACCACTAGAATAGTTGATACAACACAAGTATTTGAGGTTACATCTAAAAGTGCTAAACACCCTTGGCCAGATTGACGAAGGAATAGAGTTAGAACTTGAAGGAATTTCTAATACAATAGAAGAATTATGAAGAAGATAGTTTGCAATCCTCATATCTATATTTTATATGCACTTTCAAAGTTGAAAAAACATGTCCAAAAGATGTTTTATACTTGCCTAGAAGTTGAGGAGGAAATGGACACTAAGAATGTTATACTTTAGGCTTAGCATATAGATATGGAAGAACTCCAAACAAACTTCAAAGAGCTACAAAAGTGTAATGACTACATGTATGAGAAAGTTATCCACGTGGAAGATGAAAGATTGCAACCAAAACCTCATAATCGAACCTCGAGCACCGAAACGGAACTTTTGAAATAAGTGATGAAAATGATCAAGGATGGCAACAAGTAGATAAAGAAGATTTATTACAATAGTGGAGCAAACCATTGGAAGCTTGAACACAAAACTCAAGTGAAATCTCAGAATGATGCATTGATAGAGAGCTTTTTTTCAAGTGAACCTCTATGACTTCCAACCTCATCCACAAGTCATGCCAAGAAGGCATGGTGAAGTCTTAAAGAAGGTCCTAAAAGAAGAGAAGCAAAAGAGAGAAGAGATTGACAAAGCAATGCAAAGGCTTATAAAGATCTCGAAAACGAGAAAGTGGTCCTCAACATGATGTTTGTTAGGTGTGTGAGTGAGTGAGGAAGCATGAATAGAATTACACATAAGAGCGAAGGAGATCAACACACAAAGAAAGGAGATGGCTAAAAGAGCTCTCTATCGATAGATTATAAGTATGAGAATGAGTTTAGTGAGAGCTATAAGTGAATCACTAAGTACTATGTGCCACCACATAAGTCTCCATGTATAGGGAAACGATTAACATCAAAGCTACTCAAGAGCACATAAATGGAACAATGTCGATACCCAAGGAGGCTCACATATACATAAATTTGATGCCCTGTTTGAAAATGATTAAGTCCACTTCTAGAAGACTTCGCTTTACACTATGGAAGCATATGAAGCCCTGAATCCATACCCTTCACCCTTAAGAGTCGTGAAGCTTCACATACTAAAGTATCACATTGACATCATAGGAATGGAGCTCGAAGACCAACTTAAGTAAGATCCAAGTGACTTTATATTGAATGGACAAGTTTTTATTCTATGAATCCACTCTCAAGAAAAAAATTTCACAGCAATACCCACATTTTATGGAACTATAGAACAATGCACCTTTGAGTATGAAGATCGACCCCACCTACTCCCCTCCAATCACCAACATGCCTTGGAGCCTTTTTGGGAATGGCAACAAATCAAAGAAATATGTAGAATGGGCTAAATTACTCAAAGATTGGTGGACAATCCTTTGGAGCTTGATACGATGAGAACTACGTGCTCAAGTCCTTCCAAATTTTGGACATGAAGCCATTCTATGCAAATATTTAAGAAAGCCCTCTTCATCAGCTTCATTGAAAGATATATAAGTATCTTTATGAAGGTCAATATTAGACTCTACAAAGAAAATATAGCTTAAAAAGACAATTGTTAGGCTTCATAAATCTATTTGAGACCATATCGTAAAGAGGCTAATCAACTAGAGGAAACCCAACTCAAATTAGTACATCAAAAAAATACATGTGAAAAACAAACTCTGAGCGAGTCTACATCAAGAGAAACAAAGGAAACAAAGAAATCTATCGAGGATAAAAGACAATAGAAGAGTGAGAGACTGTACCCAATTTCACACTCCTCCAATTTATTTGTAACTTTTTGAATGTAAAAAATCCTACTATTATAACGTTGTAATGATTAAGAGAAGTTCTCTAGATTCTCACCATTGTTTTTGCACTTGTGGATGGAATAGCTCTTTAACTTCAAATTAATTCTTACATTGCACACATTTCTTACCTAAAATTGCATAGGAACATTTTTATGGAGCTCTCCCTATTCCCATTCGAACAGTTACTCTATTTCGAGCATAAACATCAACCCTACCTACTCTCCTTCAATCAACATGTGTTGGAGTTTTTTTGGGAATGACAACCAATTACACAGATAAGCAAGAACTAGCTAAAGTACTCAAAAGATTGCAAGATCATCTACTAAAGCCGACAAAGGAGAACTACTTGCTCAAGACCTTCCAAATCTTGCATGCCAAGATATAACATGCAAACATTCAAAGAAACACTCAATTTTGTTTGTTAATCTATTGATGTAAAATTTCCTACATTTATGATCTTGTAATGCTCAAGAGAATTGATCTACATTCTCGCCATTGTTTTTGCACTAATGGATGTAACAGCGCTTCTAATTTCACTTAATTCTTCCTTGTACCGACTTTTGACCCACAAGTGCAAAGGACCATTTTTATGGAACTCCACCTTATCCCTTTCGAACACCTAGTCCCCTTTGATCACTTATTCCCCTTTGAGCATAAAGATCAAACCCATCTACTCCCCTTCGATTGCGAACATGTCCTTGAGCTTTTCTAGGAGCAACAATGCATTAAACAAAAAAATACAAGATAGTAAGATAATTGGTTGGAGCTCAAGAGATGAGGACTACATGGTTAAGACCCACTACATTTTTCATGCAAAGCCACTTATGTGCAAACACTCGAAAATGCCTTCTTTACATATATTTTTATAAGATATGCAAAACATCTTTATCAAGATCAATATAAGAGCCTACGCATGATATATGGCCTACAACAATAATTATTTAGCCAACTTAATCACATTTAGCACCAAATCCAAAGGAGACAATCAATTAGAAGGATCTTCTGTTTCAATTAGTCCAGCAAATGAGCACTTGTGATCAGCGAACTTTAATGCTGGCCTATACCCGAAAGCAACAAAGAAAATTGAAGAAGATTGTCAAGGACAACAGACAATCAAAGGAGGAGACATATTGTGCTAGATTCATACTCACTCAACTTTGTTATTAACTTTTTGGTTTCCTACTAATACAACTTTCTAATGCTCTAGAGAAATTCTCTAAGTTCTCACCATTATTTTCGCACTTATGGATGTAATAGCTCTTCTAATTTCACATTAGCTCTTCCTTGTATCCATTTCTAAAGCAAAAATGCATAGGACTGTTTTTATAAAACTATCATGTAAGACAATGGAAAAGCTATTGCAAGGCCCTTTTGTCATTTCAACAATAAAAGACATTGTTTTTTTGTGAGCTTTCATAGCTTTCTTTTACTTTCTTTTCCTTTTTTTCCTTTGCGTCTCTTCTATATGTCTTTCTCTAGTTTCAAGTGTCAACAAGTGTTTCTTATCCCTCCCCACTCTTTCCCAAGTGTTTTCATGTTTGTGTGAGCTATTGTAAGTGAAAAGGTGCAAGAGTATTTGAGTAGTACCAACCAGTTTGCAACAAGCTTATGAAAGAGAAAGTTACAAGTTTTCATCATCATTTATACTAAAAAGCTAAGCATTACAATCCTCATGATCACTGATCTCCATGCCCTAACGTGTTCAAACCTTTGATTGACACTTTAAAGCTATTTTGGTTGTAATCCCATACAAAATCACATGTGAAACTTACCTACTTCTTAAGTTTGTAGGCCTTATTGTAAATAAGAATAAGTAAGGAATGCAAGAGAAGTGTATTATACAATTGATTGCCTCTGTCTTTTCTATCTAATTTTGAAGTTACTTTTCAAGGGTTAGATGAGAGAAATCGAAGCAAACCAAAATAGCAAATGAAGACCCAACTTTCCCAGTGCAAATCTCATAGTCCATTATCATTTACCATCCAAGCAGCCAAAAGAAGTTTTAAGGCTAAGAGTTCCAAGAGGGAATTAACAAAATTCAACACTATGAAGCTCATCCCAAGTTGATTCACATAATATCATGCCTATCTTAGCATCCTAGGCACATGTCACAAGACATGATTACGAACAAAAAACATGATTTGAATGAGATGATTATTAAAATCGGTGTGTACAATACAAATATAGGTACATGCTCCTCTTATGCAAATTTATCATACCTGCCATGCAATTCGATCAAGGTTCAAAGTTAATAACAAGGTCCTGGCTCCTATCCTTGCAGCTGCTAGTGCTGCTTCACAGCCTGCATGACCACCTCCCACCACAACCACATCATACACCTCATCTTCGTTCCCTACATCAAACAAGTCAGGATAAATGGCATATGAATGGGTTCACATGATTGAAATTATTATAACCTGATTTTTTATTTTCATCCAATAAATGTTTTTCCAGTGTGAAAAACACAAAGTTATAGATTTATTGCATTTACTGAGTTCACATAATTTTTAAGTGCTCAAGAACATTGACAGAAAGGACAAAGGATACATTTATCTTTATATGCATATAAGGTAAGCTTAACCAAGGATACCCTCGAAAAGGCTTATTAAGCTTACTCGATGGGTCCAACCCGCTGGTCCCGGTGGAAGAAAAGCATCGTATGGCACGTTTGTAAGAAGCTCGGAGATGAAATGGAGAACACAAAGCATGTAAACGCCGACGTGGAGACCGTAATGAACTTCCTGTGCATGAGGTGAGATGAATCGACGCTCGCTCGTATGAAGGAGTCCGTCTTAGGAGGAGCGACCGGATATAAGAGCCTGAAGAAGTTCGCAGCGGCATCGACATGGACTGCGAACCCATGACCAGGCAGTATCCTTCGCTTACGGATCCATCATCTGTCCCTTGTTATCGTCAGGATGAGCCGGCGGCTGATTTCTTGCGAGATAGATGATTTATCTGTGTGAAAGAGTCATTGCATGGTCATGTCCAACTTGGTAGAGTAGAAGACAGTCTTGTGCAAGATCACGCTTGGAGAGTTGTGATTTATCCATCACGTACTCAAACTTTTCTTCAAATCGTGTATCTTCATGGATGGATATTCATTATGATCATCTATAACACTCATTGTACATACATTGTAATTTATCATCTATCATTATATATATATATATATATATATTATTTTCTTTATTTTTTATTTATACTATTTGCTTATGTATGTAATTTAATATGAGGTACCCTACACTATCAATTTTGGCCAAACTCCTAAGGAATGGTCGATCGAGAAATCCTTGTTTCTCCTTGGTAAAAGAATCTCCCGAGTCAAGAGATCGCCACCGTTTAGACATCACTGTATTTATCTCCTCGAAAACAACAAGTTGAAACCCAAATGGGTCCCACATGAGGGTGATGATAATGTTATCCGCCTCATTTGTAATGCCCAGTAGCTTGCCATACTCCTCCCCTGCATTGTGGGATTTGGGGGGTCCCATGGGCACTATTCCCATTCACTTGTAACTTTTTCTCTTTATTATAATTAAAGTCCGGGAGATTAGGCTAAGGCCGAACTTCCTTTATTTAAAAAAAAAAATCTTGAAACTAATACATAATCAAAATTATGATGATACATTTGAAGTGCAAAATGGGACAATGAAATATTTTAAAATGAAACATTTACCATAAAAAAAGGAACAAATACTGCTCATTAAAAAATGAAATACCATTACAAGTGAACGATAAAACTTGCACCCCAAGTATACAACTCATTCATTTTTCAAATACAAGTTAATAGTCATACAAAATATATCATAGAGTAAAACGTTGAGATCGAGAAGCTTTTAGAAAAGCTTGGATCGAGCTCTTAGAATGGGCAAGGTGAAGAGCACAATCTTAACATACCTCATTAGCAACCCAACCAATAATGTTAGTAAGAAAGAACGTATTCAGAGGGGTGACAAGTACAACAATTGTGCTTGATTTTTATCCTAGTCACACCTTGACACATTTATTAGCTTGAAAAAATAGACATGTCATAAAGTACTTATTCGAAAAACAATCCTAATATATTAAATTAAATTATTGTTTTATCATATTTTGTAGTAATGTTAAATGGAGTATCGAGAGCTAAAAGAAAACAAGGTTTTTGTCCCTAACACCAATAATTACAGGAACTCAACTTTTTCACAAATAAATATTTTTCTAAAAACTCTTAAAAGAACAATAATGTGTATATGTTTTCTATTCTTACCTTACCATAACTAAGACTTCCAATTCTGTTGGAAAACCCTTCCTTGACCAAGCCAAAAGTGTATATTTAGGAAGCCACTTCCTCATAAAACAACTTCTTTTATTTGAAGGTGACCAAAAACTATTCCAAGATAAATAGAATCATTTCCAATAAACTACAATGGATCTTGTCAAAATACGGTTATAAAATGATATTTAGATTCACCAAAGAAATTATCTCTATGTAGTGTTCATCAGCTTAGGTACTTATCAAGGATTACACATTCATATATTAATGTTGTTTTTTATGTAAGAAAAATATGAGTTTTTCTTAGAAGCAAATAAAGGAATCGGATTGAAACCCTTATCTTTATCTTTAGCATGTGTGTTCTCATGGATTTAGAACCCGATTCACTATATACATGGCCCAGAGTTCTTTGGGGGATAACCAAAGAGAGTGTTTCCCACTAGATTTCTAAATTACAAAAAATCGTACTTAGTTTGCCTATAGAGTATAATGATAGTATATATAAAGTATTAGTTTACAAAACATAATGATTGCGTATCCAATTACATCCCTACTAGAAAAGAGAAATTGTGAAAGTCAACATAGTAGGGGTTTTATCCTATTTTATGGGTAATGGAATGATCTAGTATATATCCAATCTGGATAAGAATAGTCTATATATGTGTCATATCACTCTATAGTTCATGGTGGGAACACCCCTAGAAAGGAGTTTGTCACATGGCATCACATGGATGCACTTCTATTTATTATGGTAGATAGAGGGAGAGTGGTGTGGATTCTAAGACACAATAATCTATTACGTGTCACGCATGGTTGGGTGGAAAAATTAATGTATATCTCTGTGTGTCATGGGCGACGGTTGCACAAGCTCCTTGTGATGGAGCGAAGGCAAAAATAGGGGCGCTCCATGATACTTGTATGAGATCAAGGGTGGAGTTTGAACCCATGAACACAAGTATTGCAAGCTATCAACAAGTGTTGGTAGTAGCCAGGGCAGCCAAAGCCTTACGAGACAGGGAAGCCACCAAAGAGAGTCAGATTAAAGGGAGAGCCAAGCAAGATTAAGCAGCCAACGCAGTCAATGCAGATTCGGCAAGTAGGCCACATAATTTTTCATGGAGAAATATTTCCCAAACAGTGATTTTAGTCCTCCTCCATTTTGTGCAAGTTGAGGAGTCCTCGAGCTTGAGGAGTATTAGAAGTATCTATGTACCAATTTTCATAATTTTTAGAGCTCGTTTGAGCCTCAAAAATAGCCTAGGAACCTAATTTTCTCTGTCAATTCCTAGCTTAGGCTAAGTATGGATAGAGGTTTTGATTAATTAGGGTGACGTTAAGCACCATCAAGTACAAGAACCCTAAGTTCTCAAGTGCAAGGATAAATAATTTAGTCCTGCGACAAACTCTAAGGTGAAAGTATATAAATCGAGCGATCAACTTCAAGTACGATAACATTCAAGTATTTCTCATGATGAAAACTATTGGACAAGAAGTGACATCCTAAGCAAATTAAAAAGGACAAGTGACTAATACACAAGAACTCTGCAACGAGGTCGTACTGGGAAAAATTGGGATAACCACCAAGGCTTATGAACCTTAGGTCAGGAAGATATCTAGGACGGGATAGACAAAGCCTCAAATCCTCTAAAGCTAGTGTCACTCATACTGCTAGGTCTTGGGCCCAACAATTGAGTGATTACCCATACACTCTAAATTTAGAAACGAGTGACTCTGAGATGTCTTATAGCATGGAGAGACCCGTAGGTAGCTCAGGAGTGGCGTACCTAGAAAAATCGAAAGGACCTTACAAGACTCAACTGGAATACATCAGGACCAATG
Source organism: Ceratopteris richardii (assembly GCA_020310875.1). NCBI lineage: Eukaryota > Viridiplantae > Streptophyta > Polypodiopsida > Polypodiales > Pteridaceae > Ceratopteris > Ceratopteris richardii. Next base: position 72,438,364 of record CM035423.1, on the reverse strand, counting down.
ACTAGGTGCTCCCATCTATGAGGATGGTCTGAGAAGATTTGTTGTCGAGATTAAAAACCCTGATCAACCCATTGGACTAGAACATCTAGACATCAAATTCGAAAATGGTGCATACATAGATAAACAAGGGACCATGTATGTGGTCACCAACCAACCAGATAGGACAACTGAATTTGGCAATATAATCTTAGAAGATGAAATAGGTGACATAGAACAAGGAAACTTAGGAAGAGAGCCAAAGATCCCTCGAGGCAAATTAGTCCTTACTAGAAAAATCACTCCCGAATGGGTTCCCCAGGACAATAAGAGCATAGATTTGTTCTTAAATTGAGAGACCGACAAGGCTTTTTGGAGGTATAAACTCGACCAGCCTAATGAAGTGGGAATGCTTACAATATATGAAGTCAAAGATCCTGATACCTCGGGCAAGGTGACCTACTTAGACAATACTTTAGAGAGGGTCTTTGTGGTCTCGGAGCATGGCAGGCATGCCTAGACTTAGAAGGGTGAATTTGTTTTTCCCCAACCAAGATCCAATGTCTCTTTTGGTCACCAAGGAGTTGGAACATCCCAAGTTCATGGAGTTGAAGGGGAGAAGAGTAGAGAAAGACCCGAGGTAAGCTTTGCTAACCCAATAAGAAGACAAAGAACGAGAACAGAGACTGATAGAATGGAAAATGAGAGACATACAGACCCAAGAAATCAAAGAAACGCAAATGAATTCCCTTTGCCAAGACCTAGAGAACACATGCGGACCTTAAGGCCTACACAACTGTTCAAGTCTATGAAGAATTATTTCTATGGTATATGAGACCCTTATGATCATGTGGCAGAATTTAGGCAAGTATTGAGAGTTGAGCAAGTTGATGACCTATTCACACAATACAACACTTTTGGTCTAGCACTCAAGAACACTGCTCTTACCTGGTTTCAACCACTACAAAAGAGGCAATTCAGGAACCTAGACCAACTGCTAGAAGCCTTCATCATAGATTTTTCTAAGAGTGGCATCAGACACAATACTTCCTCGCTGATACATAGCTTCAAACAGACACCTCAACAAAGGGTTAGACTTGCAGGAAGAAGGTTCAAACAATACCTACAGAGATTCCCAATGCCAAAGTTACCCAATATTGCCAAACAAGTTGCCTTATTCTTAGATGAATTGTTAAGTACCAAACTGAGATCTTATGTGTACTTGAAGGATCCTAGAACCATAGAAGAGTGTTTGCGAATGTGCACAGACATTGAGGATAATCTAGGGGAGGAATTGGAGCTTTCAAAAATCTATAAAGATTCAGATAGCTCTACTAGCCTCACTTCTAAACAATCCACATGTATCGAGGAACTTGCAGAGAAGGTAGCTCAGAATCTAGGAGTCTCTGGCAAACAGATACCTAGATTTGCCCTAGTGAAAAGATGTTACACCTGTGGAGGAGACCACATGGCTAATGTGTGCCCAATTATGGCTCAACCCCAAGTGAACCCGAACAGCCAATACTGCACCTTAGAAAGGAGGTACACTAAACACACCGCACAAGACTTCCCTTATAACAAGCAAATGGTTAGACAAAATTATCCACAGCCATATCTACAACAAGGGAGATACCAGAACCAATACCCACAATAGTATGGTAGGCCCTAACAATCGTATCAGCCGCCCTACAAAGAGCAACAAAGACCTCAAGCAGTGTTAGTGCAACAACCTCCACCTCCAACAAATGTGGTTCCAGTAAAGTATGTCGTTGCTAAAGAAAATTTGGATAGAGCTTTAGTGCCAGTCTCACCATTGCTTTCATAAAGTGATCCAAATGATCACAGTTTTGACTCAACTGATGTTGAAAGCCCACATGCTTATGATATGCAGTCACCTGAGCATAATGAAACATACTATTACGAAGACACTAGTGCATCTAGTGGGGAGCTCGAATACGCTAATGTCATGTACGTAAATCCTAATTCTAGGCCCCAACCTAGACAGATAAGGCCCCAAACACCTAGAGGACCGTGTTAAAGATGCCAAGGTGATCACTTCATTCGTGATTGCCCTATATCTGCACCCGTGCAACCCCAATGAGTGACAATTCAAGGTTTTTGTCAAGATTGTGGGAAAGAGCACCTCTTATGAGACTGCCGAAAGAACCCACACAATGCACCAAAGATCACTCCCATTAATGTGATTGGGTTAATAGTATATTCTACTGCAAGTGTAACTTCCACTGCTCTAGTGCTTAGGTCGAGAAAAGAGTTCCGAGGTTAGTGAGACTGAGAGTTTAACGAAAAAAAGGACAAGAGCATGGAAAGATAGTCAAGAGAGAATAAAAAGACAATGGTCGAGGAAGATGAGTGAGCTTGAGGCAAGCAGAAGAGAAACAAAGGCCAACATAGTTGAACTCGCCTTTCAAACACACTCACAAATCACCACCACCACCACCACCACAATCCACACCATCTTTCAATCCACCACCCTCTAATCCATTGGATGTAACCCCATCACCCCCTAGAGTAGGATCAGTCTTAGCAGATCCCGCTTCCGAGGACCTAGACATGATGCTTAAGGCCTATCAGGCCAGAATCCAAGAAGGGCCAAATGTAACAGACCATGAAAAGCGTTACCCTAGAGCTGATCTAGAGATTGAACGAACCAAGCTTTGTGCTAAGATGGTGGAGTTGGCTCAAACCATGTTTGAATCCAGCCATCTCTTCGATTACTCTAGTTCAACTAAGACTCAGTTGCATTTTGATGGACAATTATAAAGATTGAAGAGTTTAGTTGCAAAATCTAGAAAGGAAGCCACCTCCCAAGGTAAGGACAAAGCAAGTGAAAGAATGAGCATTCCTCCCCAAGAAGCTTATGTGTTTAATTCCACATAACTAGACACCTCTTCTTCTATGAATTGATATTCCCAAGAATTTCTCGGAGGAATTCAAGAAGAGAAGTGGGCTAAAGAAAGTGAAAATCCTCCCCCCATTGAACTTGTGGATGACATGCATGATCAATTCCTATAAGACATTCCTTCTATTTATGGAGAATAGGAGGATACCCAATCAAGTGAGCGATTAGACTTTGAGTCTAATTCCTTACAAGAACTATCGCATTTCACAAGCCCATGGGAAGCAAAGTCTATATGCATGAGGGCACCCACGAACATGGTAAGAAATGAAAACTCAGTTATACCTAGGAATACGGAGGTAGTAAAGAACACAAAAGTGCAGTGCAATCTCACTTTAGAGGAGCTACTCAAGGTTAAGCCAGAATTATGGATACATATAGCCAATCAAGTGCCAAAAGTAGCCAAACCACATTCCCAGGTAGGATCTCACAGAATAGTTCCAGAGATACCCTTGGATAAGATAGGAGATATGAGCAAAGGAGAAGAAGGAAACACATATCTTCCAATCACTCATCAAGGTTACACCACCAAGGCTATTTTGGACTCACATGCAGGGGTTGCAATTGCTACCACTTCCCTATGGAAGCGTTGGGGCAAACCAACACTCAGGCCGATGATAATGAAATTGCAAATGGTTGATGGTCACATAGAGAGACCACTAGGATTGCTAGAAGGGATAACTCTCACTACATGTGGTGTAGAGTTTGAGCACACTTTTGCTATATGTGACTTTAACAAAAATCAAGCCAAAGAGATCATTTTGGGAAGACCATTCATGAGACAATTGCAAGTAGTGCAGGATTGGGGAACCAATTCCTTGTATTTGCAACACTTAGGTGTTACAACCAAAGTCAATCTCAATGACTACTCTCATAGAGATGTGCCCCCTATACAATGGAATCCCATCCATAGAGTCATAGATGATATGGAGTCAGTGCATTCTATAGGATTTGGATCATCATGGATGCATGAAGACACCCACTTATGGATGTGCAAAGTGGTAGTAGAAGAAGAGAAAAGAGAGATAGGTGCGAATGAAACTCATAGATCAATTCAAGACCTAGCCTATGCACCTGTAGTATTTCTGTATGAAGAGTTTGAACCTCATGGTTGGGTAGAAATCCTAGGAATAATGGATGTAGCCATCAATGAAGAACAATGGACACCACACTGTGATGAGGATGGCTATGACATTTGAGTCTTCACTATAGAACCACTTATGTGTGATTCAATTCTTGAAGAATGTGAGCTGAGCACTGATGTACTTGAGGAAGCAAGTGACTCCGATCTAGAGTCAATCATTATGGACCCTTTTTGTGGCTCAGAAGAAGAATTCCTACATGAAGTAGAAGTTCAACCCCAAGAGCATGGAGAACTTACAAATGATGTGAGGTTAACTACACAAGTGATCACCAAGAGTGAAAGCAAGAAGAGGAAGAAGAGAGAAGCCTCACCAAATGAGGAGGAATCTTTGTTTGAGGTCCCTGAAAAATTCAAGAAATATGAGATAGAAGATAGGAGAGTCATGATAAGGATTTCAAAATGAGAAGCCCTAGCAGAGAGGCCTATGATAACAAAGAGACAACAAAGAAAGTTGTTGTAACCATAGAAGAAGGAGAAGAAAGATGCACATACATAGGACATGACTTGACTGAGGACGAGGAGCAAGAGTTGATAGCCTTGCTAAGAGAATACAGAGATGTGTTTGTCTGGAGTCATAAGGACCTAAAAGGAGTAGATCCTGATATATGATCCCATACAATTCCCATGACCTCAGAAGCCAAGCCTTCCAAATAGAAGCCCTACACATATAAAAATAATTATGTTGCCAAGATCAAGGAGGAGATAGATAGATTAATTCATTTATGAAATAGAGCACATTGAATGGGTATCCCCCATTGTAGTGGTGCCCAAAAAGAATGTCAAGTTATGAGTTTGCATTAACTTGAAGAAGGTTAATGCAACCACAATTATAGGTAGCTATCCGCTTCCTATCACTGAGCATCTATTAGAAAGAGTGGAAGGCAAGGAATTTTACAGATTCCTTGATGGATTCTCTGGCTATAATCAAGTGGTCATTGCTCCAGAAGATTAGCATAAGACAACTTTTGCCACAAAATGGGCATATTTGATTTTCGGGTAATGCCATTTGGGCTTACCAATGTGCCAGCTACTTTCCAAAGGCTGATGTGCCATGTGTTCAAAGAATTCTTGTGTAAAAAATGGGAATTCTATGTTGATGATCTATGCACTCATTCCAACATTAGACAAACACATATACCTGAACTCAGACAAATCTTTGACAAATGTAGAGAATATTGAGTCTTCCCAAACCCAAAAAAGTGTGTGTTTATGGTTAGGCAAGGCAAAATTCTAGGACACATAGTGTCAAAGAATGGCTTATCCACGGACGAAGAGAAAGTTAGAGCTATTGCAGAGCTATCTAGACCAAAGAATGTCAAGGAAGTACAAGCCTTCATGGGGCATTGTGGCTATTATCGATGTTTCATTCATATGCACGCAATCATTGCAAAGCCTCTATACTCTCTTTTGACTAACTTTGAGTGGACAAACGAATGTGAAAACTCCTTTAATGAGATTAAGAGACGACTATGTTTAGCACCAATCTTGAATACACCCGATTGGAAAAAGCCATTCCATATTCATGTGGATGCATCCAATTATGCTATCAGGTGTGTGTTAGCACAACCTATTGGTGAGGGCAATATGGATCTTCCCATTGCTTATGCCAGTAGACAATTGAATGCAATTGAACAAAATTATAGTACTATGAAGAGGGAAGTATTAGGCATGGTATATCCGGTTAAGAAGTTTAGGCATTATTTGCTTGCAAATAAGTTTAAATTTTTTATAGATCATCAAGCACTATTATATCTAGTGAACAAACCTTGCAACACTGGCCGATTAGTAAGATGGTTCCTCGTATTAATGGAATAATTGTGGGTATGAAAGGCAAGACTCACTTGAGAGCTGATCACCTTTCTTGAGTGACTTCAAGAGAGTCCCCTCAAGGAGTATCAGATGACCTTCTTGATGCTTACCTGTTCAATCTAGAAGTAGTTGCCTGAATGGGCCAAAAGTATAGTGCCGATTCTGACATTTGGGCCCAAACACCCTGTATTGAGAGCCAAAGATAAAGTAAGTGGTGAGATCTCAAAAATACCACATCATGGCAGGCAACATGTACAAGCACACCAATCAAGGCATATTGGCTTGCTGTGTAGATGAAGAGGAGCATGCAAAGTGGTTGCAAATAGCACATGTAGGTGCACTGCAACACTACCACTCCAAACAACGAACCCTACAAACTCTGCAAAGGTTAGGGGTATAATAGCCAACAATGGAAGAAGATGTCCATAGGATGTGCAAGGAATGCCCAATCTGCAACACTAGACCTCTAATGGAAAATGCCACTTTTATATCAAGTGTCTTTAGTGCCAGATTGGAGTGAACCTTTAGTAACCTTTTTGAGGACAAAAACATTCCCTCAAGAGATGACATTGGCAAGATGAAAGAGTTTAGAGCAGGAAGCACTAGATTACTCACTCATTGGAAATAATTTATACAATGGTTACCTAAGATTGTGTGTCCATGAGAGTGAATATCTTGAGATCTTGGAAACTACTCACCAAGGTGTGGCAAGAGGACACTTTGGACCAAATAGGGTCATCAAAGCTATACTATTTGCAGGTCTTTGGTGGCCAACACTTCACATGGATGCACATATCTATGTGAAGAGGTGTGATATATGTCAGCAAACTCAGAACCCGATACATAAAAATGAGATGCCTTTGAAACCTATGATGGGTGGACGTGCATTCTCTAAGTGGGGAATAGACTTTGTCGATCCTATTAATCCCATAGCCAAGAGTTCACATGCTGAGTATATGATAGTAGCTATCGATTATCTGACTAAATGGGTAGAGGTAAAGGCCACAAGGAATGATGCTCAAACAATAACTAAGTTCTTATTTGAGAATGTGTTCACCATATATGGTTTGCCTATAGAATTGGTGAGTGATCGTGTCACCCACTTCTTGAATGATGTCATTGAACACTTGTTACAAGAATTCATGGCGGTTCACAAGAAGTCGGCTCCACATCACCCACAAGCTAATGGGCAAGTGGAGACCACAAATAAGATTCTATGTAATGTGTTGACAAAGTTGGTGAATAATAGATTCTCTGATTGGGACAAACAACTACACCACGCTGTTTGCGCATATCGAGTCACCTATAAAACAGTACTCCAAGCTACACCCTTTTAGATGGTATTTGGCCAAAATGCAGTGCTACCACTAGACTTATTGATACCCATATTGAAAGTAGCACAAGAGCATCAATGGACCGACCATGAGCTTTCATCTAGAATCTTTGATCTAGAATGCTTAGGTGAAACAAGATTGAGAGCAGCAGCAAGGATTTATGCAGTTAAGAAAAGACAAAAGGCATATTTTGATGCCCATGTGAAGGATAAAGGCTTGAAAGCAGGAGAGTTAGTTTTGGTGTACACCTTGAAGCAACATGCACGAAAGTTGGAAAAGTGAGGCTATGGACCAATGATTATTAATAGAATATCCACAAGTAGAGCTGTCCAATTAGCCACCCTAGAAGGTGATATTCTACCTAATTACATAAGTGGATGCAGAGTCAAACTATATCAAGAACCCCTTACTGAAGAAATGCTGAACTGACTCAATAATGCAAAAAGATGTAAAGAAGAAGAAACACGAATTTGAGAAGAAGCACAGGCAGAAGCCTTAGAATGCATTGGATGAATGAAATTTAGAAGACAGGGTAGAGATCAGCCTAGTCAGATGATTATGAAGCTCCATGGCCATGTGCGAAGCATCAGGTGTATGTTCCCACATAATAGTTGATCGATGACCCTTTGTAACCTTAGGGGTAGGACAAGGAAATAGTGCAAGAGTTGTAAGAGCTTTGATTGACTCAGGCACAACCACTAGTTCAGTTAGACTTTCTTACTATCAAGTATTACAATTAAGTATCAATCCTATAGAAGCATATCTCATAGGATTAGGAGGTTTGGAAACCCCTTGCATGGGTGAGGTGGAGCTTCCACTCTACATTCAATATATTCTTACGAGAGTGAAGGTGCTAGTGTGTCAAGATGAGGATCTCATTGAACCTCTTGTCTTGGGTCAAGTTTGGATCTACAATCATGCAATCAACCTGAACCTAAGAAGTGGACTTCTTCAGGTCTGGGTAAACCAAAATCACGTTAGCATTGAGTTAGAAAATCAGACATTCAAGGAACTAGGAAAGGCACCAACTCCTTGCCCTTCCAGGAGTCCACATGAAGATAAAGATGTTGTTCTTGTCCACAACTCTGTGATGCAGAAGGATGATGTTCTCAATAAAGATGCCAAGAATCTAATGGAACTCCCTTCTTTTCCAAAAGTGATCGAGACAAAGCAACCAAAGGAGTACTAGAAGCAGAGGAAGGAGATGGTCTATACTCATAGTCAATGGAGAGCACAAAGCAAGAGGACTCAAAATGTGAAGCAGATATGGATACGCAAGGGCAAACAACCCCTTGCTCGAGTGAGAGTACCCCAACAATGCACAACACCATCTACTCGGGAAAGGACTACAAAGAGCAAGTATTCTAGGAATCTCCCAAAACGGACCATTTCTATTTGGGTCCCAAATGGTCAATGAAAGCTGACCCCAATACTAGACAAATTTGTGTGCCCAAGGCCTACTTACATGCTCAAGTAGCTTCACATAAGCTCACAAGCCTAATCAATGCTCACAATCACTCACATCTTACACTTCAGGGCACATATCTATAATCAATGCCTCCACACATGAAATCACACCTAAGACTGTCTGGAATGGGTACCCAAAAGAAGATGCATGCAAGAAACATGTAAAGGTCATCACACTCAAAAGTTGTAATCACACACAAAAAGTTTGGAGAATAAAACCTTGTATCAAACCACCCGACCCAAGTTTGTGAATCCATTCACACTAGAAAAGATGCATTCCAAGCACAATGCACAATCAGAGTATGCATCTATGGACAAACCACTAACTTAATCTAACACTCACAAGCCACAAGAAACATCTCACTTACTAATGCATTAGTCACTTCAATAGCATGTTGGTATTGTAGAGAGAACATGGTATTATCATTGTTTCTGATGCAATGCTAATATGACTTTCTTCTTCCAACAGATAAGCATAACATGGCTAACGTAGCAGGAACCAACTCTCAAGCAGACACGAGCCAACAAGTGGTTGATATGGAGAGCTCACCTATCATGCCTGAGACCAATGAAAGATCGAAAGAATTGCACGCTATTCAGATTATACCTATATAGGACCCCTCGAGTGGCCATACCATGCCTATCGGCAAAGTTTCCCATTGGTTTAGTGAAGTCGCAAGACCTTTGGGAGAAGGATCATACCTCTGAGAGTTAGAGTTGGAATTCAATGGAAAGCAAGGCAAGTACCATTTCTTTACGCAAGAATTTGAAAAGTTACAACATGTAGAATCACTACGCCCTATATGGGAGAAAGTAGGATTGAATGCATACTTTGATGCTCAGCTCCCAAAGCCCGACTTCATGAGGTGCTACTATCTTATCAACACCTTGACTCCAAGCAAGCACCCCGAAGGTTCGAGCATGTTTGTGCCCCCATCTCTAAAAAGGGGCAATGAGATGAAGAGGTTAAGTTAACCAACAACTTCGTGCGAGAGGCTTTGGATATGCAAGGAATCCACATACCCACAGAGAAGGAAGTCCTGGTGCCCAATAACATGAAAAATAGGAACCTCACCAAGCTCAAGGACATGGTGGCCATGACACAAAACATTGCATTACACCTTCGGATGTGCATGTAGGACTTTGCTTTTCCCACTAGCGCTCAAGATAGATTTATTATGCCACCCAAGAAGATATGGTTCAGTTAGTATCTAGCCGAGACACAAAACCTCACCATCAACCTACTCCACTAGATCATCGATCAGATAAACTTAGCACAGAAGCAATGGCCATGAAAGTCAATCTTGTATGGATGTTGTGCATTGACTCGGATCATTTATAGATGTCTAACTTGAAGTAGGCAAGAACATACGAATACTTGTATCTGAACTCAAAGCAACCATTGAACCAACTGTTACCTCTACGGCAACCATAGATCTTACAAAAGAAACTTTTGTACAAACATCCCCCATTTCACCCCAGCAACCCCCATCTCCTCCCTCACCCCCACCTCCGCCACCAACCACTGCTCAAACCACTACACTAATAATAGCCATGACCCAAACCCTAGCCTCTTCAACATCCTTTTCCTTTCCTGAACCAACATCTTAGGCCACCCTCTTTTCTTCCGTTTCCAACCCTTTTTTCACTTCACCATTCTTGCCTATTGAACCCATCATTGGACACCCACTAATACCTAGCATAGAGGGACACTCGTGGCCCATAGAAGGTAGTCTAGGCTTCCCTGCTTCGCCATATTCACACCTTCCCCGTTCTAGGGATCCATACTTCCCATTCGGCTCATCCATGTTCCCCTATACCTCACTCGCCACAATCGCCCCACCTCATTACATATCATTCATGAAATAATTCAATTGTGCTCCTGTTCATCAAATGCTAGGTTCACAAACACTCACAACCACGTCACTATACACATCCACCACACTCACTTCACCTACGATACCCACATACATGGTAGTTCCAACACGCGTCGCACTATCCAACCCCATGGTCATTCCACCACCCACAACACCTCCCACCCAGAACACCTCCCACCCCCACCTTTCTGCCATCCCCTATTCCCCTACCACCAACTTCACCTACACCCACCTCTCCGTTAGACATGACATCCACCATTCCCATCCTCATTCCCATTCCCTTTGCACTCCACACCGTTCCCCTTGCATCTCATTCTGTAAATAATACATTCAATACAATCATTCAGTGTGCATATCAACTACAACAAGAGTACCAATGAGTGGAAGAGCAAAATGATGCCTTCTAGGTAGAGACGTAGAGACCACAAGCAAGAGTTACAGCCTTGGAGGCCAACAACCAAACACTCCTAGCAGAATACACCACCTTACAATAGGCTCACACAGAAATGGAGTCAAAAATGTCAAATGTGGATGCTCAAGAGGTCAAAGAATTGGAGAACTTGCTCCAGGCACAAACTCTCGCTAACGCCAAACTACGAAGAAATATGGGGCTTCTCAGGAAGCACATGCCTATAGCATTGGAAGAGAACAAGCGACTCTAGCAGCAAAACCAAGACAACCTTGAAGCTTCTATGGAAGGAACCTCAGGAACAGAGATTAGTCCTACCAAGTATCATGCAAACTTTTTAGAGTCCTATGAAAAACCGGAATCAGAATGTGCCAACCTAAAGAAGAAGCTAGCCAATGTCAACACATCTCCACTTTAGATAGCCATTCTCCCTCATCCTACAGAGGAACTGGAAATCTTAAGGAAATAGGTGGAAGAAGTCCAAGCATGCATACTGCCTTATGAACGGCCACCCTCTCCAATTGAAGAACCAGAACCCAAAACAATGGTGGAGATTTCGATCAAAAAAAGTTTCGAAGAACCATATGAGCCGATTCCAGTACCTAGTGGGTGTATCACAGCTAAGGGCCAAGACACCTTCGAGATAGAAGCCCCAGATTGGCTCAAGAGAGTAGAGCAAATAGGAAAAACCCACCATGATAGAGTGGTTGTGCAAATCAAGTCCCTTTCTAATATGGAAGAATAAATTCTTAGGTCCTATTTTTGGAACCTATCCCATCGACTGATCACCACATCAAAAATGCAATATAAGCCTTATTTTGTATTGTTAGCCGATTATAATGCAGAGGTTAAAAGGCATACTAGGAAAGAGCCAACATTTGCTACTAAATTTGAACCTGATGATCTACCAGACGAGGCACGAACATGCTCTATTTTTCAACCTAATTGGTGTGAGAGACTGTTAACAGACTACCCTAAAATGATGTGCACATGGGCAAGTATGCCACTCTATATTAAATATAACCCATGTTACTGCCCCATGGTCTACCACAGGTCCTGGCAAGCTTTTGCCATCAAAGTCTGCAACAACAAAGGGTGCTCTGATTGGATTAATAACCCATACCTTGCTCCACCTTGAGGGCCACCCACCATTGCCTTTATGATCTCCACCATACGTCATTGGTCTACATGGTTAAAGAATGTACTAGACATTGCCGCACAGATGTGTATGAAGATCTTCGAACTCATGACTGTAGTGTTCACGACCTTTCAAAAGATTCAAGCTCCATACATTTCAGCCCCTAGATTTTTTTAAGGCAACCGAGATTTGGTATATGACATGAGCCAAACCCCCTTTGTCAACATAATTTATGCATGGCATGCGTGAATCAAATATCTACCTGCTTGCTACAAATAGACTTTTCAAGAAATGTTCTCTATCGGGTTCTGGGAATATCATTCCAAAATTTTCATTCCCAGACCAACACATTTATTACATCTCTTTGCAGTGGACAAGCCATACATGCAAATCAGTTATGCTTGCCACATTTGGACATTCTAGGTCCAGTTGATTGGGATCAAATGATGACAAACTTGGCACGAGGCCTATGCATACAAGAACATCACCTTGCCATCGATGTTGTCAAGTATTACATGAAGCACTCCCAACAACAAGGGTCTGTCAAGGATGAAAGATGCGAGAGAGGGGGTGTTGGTAGTAGCCAGGGCAGTCAAGGCCTTACGAGACAAGGAAGCCACCAAAGAGATTCAGAACAAGGGGAGAACCAAGCAGGATTAAGCAGGCAAAGCAGTCAACACAGATTCGGCAAATAGGCCACATAATTTTTCATGGAGAAAGATTTTCCAAACAATGATTTTAGTCACTTCACACCATTGTAAATACCATTTTCCATGATTTCTACTCCATTTTGTGCAAGCCAAGGAGTCCTCAAGCTTGAGGAGTATTAAAAGTATCTATGTACCAATTTTCACAATTTTTAGAGCTCGTTTGAGCCTCCAAAATAGCCTAGGAACCTAATTTTTAGCTAAGCCGAACACTATGTCTGGACAGGGCCAAAAACTAGTCAAAAACTATAAAAAGAGTTAGAGAGCTCATTTTTGGGGTTAGCTAGTTGGAGATTGGAGATAGTTTTGAGCTTTGTATACTTTTTTGGAGCTTGCTAATAGAGGATTCCATTGTTCCACTCTCAGTCTTGCCTTGTGTGTACGTGCTTGTATATATGTATGCATGCTCGCGCGCTTCTCACTCACGCACTTGTGCCTTCACTTGCTCACAATCGTCATACTAGTCCTCACATCTCCACGGATTGACATTTATGAGGTGGATCTCTTCACATTGGTACTTGCCATTGTTCTAGAGTGACAACGAGGTTGCACCAATCTTCTTGAAGAATACAAGCATTTGTGCAAACCATATTGTTAAAAACACAGAAAGGAACATGATGCACGATCAGAATTGCTTCTCCAACTCATCGAGAGTGCATACAATGTTTATGGGAAGTATAAGAAGGAATCTCACCTCACCTTATTGAAGTACACAACCTTATAGGTTGTTGGAAGTGCAAGGTTGATTCGTTGTCTATACACAATCTTGGGAGTACAAAGAAGACCATCAAGAGACCATACATCAAAGAAGGCGAGAAAAGAAAAAAATGAATAGTTCATACTTCCCTTTGCTACCTAAAGAATGGATAGCTCATGTTGCTTCTTTGTTCATGGATGTCAAATTCATGGAAGAAACAAAGCCTAATGAGAAGGGGAGATACCACCTTAAGCATAGGCATGAAAATGTTTTATTGTTTATAGGAGTTAATCTTATTAATACTCCATTTTTGGCAAAAGAAAGGACAGGTTTTGGGCAAAGTTTTTGAGGGAAAATTATGTTTATGGGGATTATGACATATATACTCTCATTTACAATCTAGGATTCCCTCAAAATACAAGAAACCATAAGTTTTAAGTATCTCTAAAATAGCCCTCTTGCATGATTTTCACATAGTTTGTAGGTGCTATTTTGATTAGTAGCCATTTTGAGAAAGGGAAATGAAGAGGATTTTCCAAAGATTCGTGGAAAAAATCATAGTGCATGGATTTTCATATAAAATCAAGAAATCCAAAAATTGGCTCAATATGATGGGAGTTGGAAGCTCCACAACACCCCCTTCCATCACTGTTTGAGAAAAAACTCTAGCACCTAAATTTAATAAGTTCCCATTTTGGGGGAGGTAAATAGAGGTGCACAGGTATGGATTGATGGAAAAAAGTATACATACTAAGAGTAGGGCACATGGAATTCCCTATGCAATCATTAGATTCATGAAAAGGATAAGTTAAGGAGGTATTTTACATCCTCAAAAATCCCCTTTCTGCACTTTTCAGAAAACTTTCAGGTGTTAATTTTAGCAAATCTCCGCTTTTGGGAGCAAGAAACGAGGTAACTTAAGAGGCTTCACATGGATTAATGCATACATATATGAAATTATAACATATATATTACTATAGGGAATTAGAAAATACCAAAGAAAAATTACATTAGGAATGGATTAGAAGCTTGCTAAAATCTCCCATCTAACTTTTTACAAGAAAGTAAAAATATTGGTTTATGCCTCTTTTGGGGAGAAAATTAGCATGCAAGAAGGAGGACTTGGAAAGATGAAAATATGCCAAAGCATCTTCATATATTAACATCTGATGTCATGGAGAGAAATATAGGATTTTCTGGATGGAAGAATGCCTTTCGACACTTCAAAGATCATATTTCCACAATTTTTTCCAGCCCCTCTACCAGTCCACTAGATTGGCATGTCACATTTGGAGGGGCCATATAGTGTGCTAGAAAACTTCAAATTGGATGTCTTATGGATCTTTTTGAAGAGCACAAGATTTACTTTTAGCTCATGAAAAGAAATTTTTGGAATTATGTGTTTTTTCAGATTTATGTAGGTCTACAAAGTATGAGTAGTTTTTGACAACTACATTTCAGGAGTCATATCTTGCAAATATGGAGGGCAATTGAAGTAATTTTTCTTTGGGCCACTTGCATATATTATATATAGCATGTTAGGATTATTTGCAGGTCCTTAAGAAGTTTTTTCAGGTCCAAATATGGATTACACATGCATTATTTTAGGTATCCATTTGACCATGCTTGGGGTTTTTGGAAAGTGGCCGATGCCATCAGACACTTCAAACTTTATTATTGGACCTTGCAAAGAAAGTTTAGAGTTCTCGATGCTCATCAAAAAGGCTTGGATCCATGCAATTCCAACATCAAACCATTTAGGAACGTATGGCTTATGTTTTTTAGCATTATGGTTTATGTTTTGACATGTTTAATATGTACTTGCATGGATAAATTATTGGAATGCATACATCAAAGTTGATCATTGTTTAAAATTAAAATATGGATAAATTTGTTAGGAGTACACTTTTTGATTGTTTGCAAGAAAGATGGTTGCAAGAAGTACAAGGTTATGCAACAAAGAGGTTGTTGCTAGCATTTTATGTTTTTGTAGGTTATGGAGTTCATCTATGAGTATATGGCTTGTATGCCATGGGCTTGCCAAGCCCTATGATTTAGTGAATGGTCTATGTGCCATTGGCCCGCAAGGCCTTATGCTTGATTCTATGGTTAAAAATTTTTGGAACTCCATTTACTTGGGGAAATGCTATGAAAATTTCTCCCACCTCATGGCATTATATACGCACGTACCTTTAGGTAAGAATGTCATGGAATGCTAACATGCCTTCTCTACAAACATCAAGAAAGTGTAAGCATGCTTGTACAGATGTACTTGATGGACTTAGGATAATAAAAGCATCATCGATAATGCAATTTCATTAGTAATAGGATCCCTATACATAATTCTAATGGATTTAGACCATAGGATTGCTAAGGGGGGAGGAGATATACCTTCTCCATTGAGAATGTGCACAAGCAATCTTATAGGTTATAGGAAGTTTCTTAGAGGCATGGGAGATAGATTTATGATAATCTCCAATGTATTGAAGGATTACTTACCTTTAAAAGAGCCTCATCATATGATTAGGAGAATATGGGGTAATTATGAGGAATACCCAAAGAGTGACTAGTTTGACTCATGTACATGACTTGAGTATGTAGTGAAGTTTCTGCTAAACTACTAAGGAAACCAATTAGATGGGATCATGAAGATGGGTTTCATGAGAGAGCATCGACTGGTGCTTATGTGATTTGAGTGATGGTTAGGAAGGTCATAGGTATGGCACTAGCTCTATGACTTAGATCATAGATCCCTAAGCCAAGAATAGTTGGGGTACCCAATAGATGTATGCATGTTGGGATCTAGAGAGAGGTACTTAGACTTAGTCTTGGTACATAGGACCAAGTTAGTTTGGAATAGAAAGGGATATCCATTGTCACATGTTGACTAGAACCAAACTAAACTAGTTCGAGGATGGGATTCAATTGAGTCCATCTATATGAGTTGAGGACATGGGATTCATTACAATCCACCTACATATTCCATCATATATATATATATGGAATATACATTAGATTTAGTGTAGGTATGACACCATGAATTGGAAAAAGGTTCCACTGGTATGGCATGGTGGAAGCGACTTCCCTTTGAGCAATCTTCTTCTATGGCCAGGGAAAAAAGGACTCATCATTCATGGCAGCATGAATCACTAGATCAAAGGAGAGCTCTTAGTATACATCTCCTTAGGACTAAGAATTATATTTCATAGTTTAGGGAAGATTTGTTCTTCCAATAGAGAATGTGATGGGTGATTTTATCACCATTGGTATCACATACTCACTTTGTGGTTTTCACGAAGGATAATTCCATTAGTGTGAATGGATCATATAGATCCATGCACAAAGGATGGTTAGTAGAGACAATTTCTTTAGTATGGATACATATCTATGTATTATGATATCATGTCACATCATTGCTGACCATTTTGGCAGAGGGCTTTGACCCTTAAAGGGAATTTATTTTCTCCACTCTTCACCACATACACCTTCATAGGAATGTATGTAATGAGGGATTATGTATTAGTTTATGGAAGAGAGGAGCAAATAAATTCATAAAAAATCTCTTTTAAGGAAAGGAGAAAGTGGGAATTCACTCAAAAATTGAGGGAGATCTCACTTTAGTTCGGAGGTCTCACTTTATCTCCTATTCTGTGAAAGAGAAAAAGGAAAGGAAAATATAATTTCTTCATAAGAGAAGAAAAGAGTATGTTTTCCAATAGTGAGGAGGGGTGTTTAGAAAACATCTCTTAGTCTACATTTCAGAAGGAATTCATTTACTCTACTTTTTAGCATAATTTTTTCCTTCATATGGGAGTTTGATTCTCCACTATGGAAGGTAAAACCATGGAGAACTTATGTGTATGTTCTCAATTATGGATGAGTAGAGAAAATGGATTCAATAGAATCTCTTTCAAAGGGAAAGGGAAAGGGGAAGGACATTCCACTACTACAGATCTTTTCCTTAGATGAGATTAGAAAAAGAGAGAGAGTTTCACTTTCTCATTTTGGTTGCCTAGATAGAAGTGGCACTCTTCTAGAAAAGACAAGAGGGAGATCAATTAATCATGATGGTTAGATTGAGTCTCACATGGAAACTCTAGAGAGAAGTATTTATGTTTATTTCAAGTGATGGTCCTTGACTAGATGAGATTATCTAGTTATTGACATTGGTGAGACTGGGAGTAGATTTATGACTCTTCTCTTTAGGGATTCTAGGAAATAGGGAAATATCTAACCTATAGGGTTACCAAAATCTTAGTTTATGTTTCATCATGAGGATGATGTGTGAACATCAATTAGGAGGATGGGTACTTAGGGATTATCAAAATCTCAAATGGAATGCTTTTTGCATTCATATGGCAAACTACAAGGAAGAGAAATATTAGAGTTTGCACTAGTGCCAATAGATGTCCTTCCAATAGAACTTATTCAAGAGGTAATGGATAACAAACCAAAGACTTCTTGGTCGATGGAATGTAGAGATTGTATATGAGCTAGATGATGGAATTGCATAGTTCACAAGGTAGTTTAGATTAAACTATTACTTATGAGCACACTCAAGGTTTGATAGACCTAGAGTGGTATGAAGGAAAATCTATCATTTAGTCCTAGATGGGTTTGGAGTCACTCTTAATGGGAACCTATTCTATATTTCAGATGATTCTATTGTTTATTATCTTCATTATGGTACGATCAAGTTTATACGCTTGACACTTTGCACTTGCTTTTCATACTATTACTCCATAGAGGATACATCATAGGACTTATGTCATTTTGATGATGTTATATGTCATGGGAGTCATAGTTTGGAACCTGAGTGCATATGGGAGATGGTAGGCACCACTCTAACGGTTTCCCACCTTTGAGATGATCTCTTATGAGGCTTCTTAAGGGGAAGGATATGGAGAAGCAACACACAAAGATGACCATATACATATAGCACACGAGGTTCAGGGGAATCTGAGCACTTTCTTCTACCATTACAATCATTTCATCTACATTTTCGAGGACAAAAATGTTTTCAAGGGGAAGGAAATATCATATCACTCTATAGTTCATGGTGGGAACACCCCAAGAAAGGATTTTTCCACATGGCATCACATGGATGCACTTCTATTTATTATGGTAGATAGAGAGAGAGAGAGTGGTGTGGATTCTAACACACAATAATCTACTACGTGCTCGAGCATGGTTGGGTGGAAAAAAGAACTTATATCTATGTGTGTGTCATAGGCAATGGTTGCGCAAGCTCTTGTGATGGAGTGAAGGAAAAAAATAGGTCTGCTACATGATATCAAAGGTAGAAATAGGGCCGCTCCATGATATTATGGTTTTTGAGGACAAAAATGTTTTCAAGGGGAAGGAAATTTCATATCACTCTATAGTTCATGGTGGGAACACCCCTAGAAAGGAGTTTGCCACATGGCATCACATGGATGCACTTCTATTTATTATGGTAGATAGAGAGAAATTGGTGTGGATTCTAACACACATCTACTACGTGGTCAGGCATGCTGGGTGAAAAAAAAGTTATATCTCTATGTGTGTCATGGGTGATGGCTATGTGAGCTCCTTGTGATAGAGAGAAGGCAAAAATAGGGCCGCTCTATGATAATATGTCATTAACAACCATATATAATAATCTTCATGAGACTATGTTTTCGAAAACTCATCTAATATATATCCAATCTGGATAAAAATACTCTAAATATGTCATTAACAACCATATATGATTACTAATTTTTAGAAAACTCCTTCAGTGATGGACAAAATCAAGTGCGAGACTTTTCTCATTCTAGGAAACAAATCTATGTTTGGATCATCCGGTGAGCAAACAATTCCTAAAATCTTACTACATCTCTGGAAACAACAAACATTGTAATATCATTTTATTTTGACAAACCATCCCTTATTTGTTGATATATTTAGATAGTGATGTGTGTGAACACTCTAGGACCGTCGGGGCACTTTTTCCCTCTTTAGGAGGTTTTTTCCCCCTTGCTTTTATACATGCCTATAACCCTAATGGGTCACTTATCTTTGTACATTCTAGTGGTAATACATCAGTATTGTGTGTTGTGCTTCAAACTTCTTCTTCTTCTTTGTGATGTCATGTGCTTCTCCAGACCTCAAACTCTGACAATTGGTATAAGCACAGGTCATCGTTTCATCTAGGGCATTGTTGACACCCCTCTGGTCACAGTCTCAGAATTGCATGAAATTTTGTGAGCATACTCAGGGTGATCAGGAGTTCAAAACAGCTTTGCTATCTAGTGCCGAAATCGTGATCTGAGCTCGTTTCGACCTCCAAATGCACTATTACAATGCTTGTGCAAGAAATTCATCTTTTTGTGCCAAACATATATACAGGTTTTGGTTTGCCAGTATAAGCATCTAGAAGTCTGCTACAAGTCTAATAGAACTCAACTGGGTAGTTCTGTTCAACTTTTTGAGATACAGTCATTTTTTTGCATCAAGGTATTTTCATCAATGGCCATGGCTGAAAGTAGTGATGTATTTCGTGTGTTGGTTGTTGAGGATAAGTTGGATGATACCAATTACCCATTATGGGCTTATATGATGCATCATCTATTGGTTGCAAAAGGACTATGGAATATTGTGCAGTGTTGAAAAATGTCCTATTAAACCTACAAATACAGTTACTGAAGGGGATGCAGATGGCATTGAAGATGGTGATATTCTTCATGTTCCTATTCGTGTTGCAGTTCCTATTGCACCTGCTATAGAGAAAATTCTTTAGGATGGTAGAGATGCTCAAGCACATGCATTGATAGCCTTGTCTGGCAAACATGCCATTATTCCTCACATTTGCTTTTGTCGAACAACAAAGGATGCTTGGGATACACTTACCACTTTGTACCAGGCAAGGAATGAGGCTCGTATTGCTTACCTTCGAAACAATTGGAGAGTGAGCACATGAATGAAGGAGATTCCATGGACATTTTTCTGACAAAGATCAAAGATTTATAGGAACAATTGATTTCTATTGATGAAGCCTTGCTTGACAGTTCACTTGTGTAGACTGTTTTGAATGGTCTTCTAGATTCATATAAGATTTTTGCTTCTAGTCTTTGTTTGATGAAAAAAGGCAATCCAAATGCGTTAATATTTGAGGAGTTAGTCTCTATTATGTTGCAAGAAGATGAGTCTAGGCAGAGCAAGTCCATTATGCATGTTGCAGTATTATCATGATCTTGCTCACGTGCACATAGAGGTTACAGATGCAGAAAACACACAGAAAAATAGACATGCCAAGAGACGAGATAGAACGCAGTATTGGGTGCAATCTCACCCCATGCACTCAGTTTTGATAATTCACAGAGTGCATGTATTTATAGGAATTTTTCATTATGTCGAAATAGTGGTTACATGAGCGTGGCATAAAAAAGCATGTGTGAAAGTAAAAGTTGGTAACTTTTGTAGAAAGCCTTTGCTTTCAATATCAAAAATTACGGTCTACAATGGCCCTTATTCTAACCACTACTTTTCTAACAGTTTCTAAGAATAGAACCTTCTATGCGGGTTTATTTACAAACTAGATAAATTATAAGTCGGATTATTGATGTCTGCCCTAAAGTCGAATTATTGATGTCTGCCATTTCATGCCTTTCACGCCCTCACAAACCTTCAACTGCTATATCAAAACACAAAAGCACATTAATACATTAATAAATTAACACTCCAACAATGCCTTGTTCAACACATTCCATAATTTATAACGTGCCCCGTAGTTGAAAAAGCAATTGACCTCAGTTGATAAAATAAAAATAAACATGGATGGCCAGTCACATGTCCCATCTCTGAACAAAAATAAGCATGTTCCATGTAAAAACACATGCATGGAAATGTTCATGGAGGAATTACATTAATGTGTTTGTGTATGATATGCAAAAATTAAGTGGTCGTAATGGGGTGTTAACTGTGTTTTATGTATCCATTGACATTCTTCAATAGAGTGATTTTTGTACTTAACTAAATATCTATGATATTGAGTGCCTGCGCATGTAGCAGTGACATCATGATCAATTATTTTCTCAGGAACCAATTTCAGATTGTTCTTCAATGAAAGGAGGATCATCAAGAATGGAAGTGAGTGGTAAAGTTCCTTTAAATGGTTTAAGTAAACTAATATGAAAAGAGTTATGTATATTCCAATGAGATGGTATATCTAATCTAAATGAATTATCATTATTTTTTTGTATAATGCAAAACGATCCATAATAGCATGGTGCACATTTAATTTTAGGATGCTCCAAAATGTTTTTGAGACGTCTTTTAATGATATGCAACCACACAAGATCATTTTCCTTGAATTCCTTGGCTAATCATTTTGTATTGATATTATGTGTGTATCGCTCTTGACTTTTCCTAATGTGCTCGTGAACATCGTGAAGTATAGAAATGTGAACTTGAGCAATAGAATCAGCCATCTAAATGTCGGTTTGGGTGAGTGACATGGGAGTGGGAAGCTTCTTGCCATAAACAATTTCAAAAGGTGCACGACTAGTAGCGGTGTGTGTGGTGTTATTGTAAGCAAATTGAAGCAATGTCAACTTTTCAGCACAGTTACTAGGCTTATCTAATGAATAACAATGCAATAAATCAAGAATAGTACTGTTTGTAGCCTCACTTTGTCCATTACTTTTGGGATGAAATGCAGAGCTAAAGTATATTTTAGAACCAAAATGTTGAAATAAGGCAACCCAAAAATGATTACAAAATCTAACATCATGATCAAATAACATTACTTTAGGAAATCCATGATGTGGGAAAATGCATTTAATGAATAATTTTGCAGCCTGAGGTGCAGATAAATTTTTTCTACAAGGAATGAAATATACATATTTACTAAACCTATCAACTATTGTCCAAATCATATCATTTTGTGATGAAGTGATAGGAAGACCTGTGATAAAATCCATAGAGATTTGTTCCCATGGTTCGTTCGGAATGGGAAGTGGCATTAATGATCCAAATGGTTTACCATGATGATGTTTTACATGCTGACATACAATGCATTGAGAAACATAATGTGCAATATCTTTTTCCATGTGTGGCCAAAAGAAAAAATCTTTGCAAGCATAAATGGTGCTCTGTATGCCTCTATGACCCATGTAAGATGGTCCATGCATTTCTTTGATGACAAAATATTCAAAAGCTTGGGTTATGCACAATCTATGTTGAAAATAAAGTAAACCATGATGAAATGTATATTGTTCATCATAAAGATGCACCATTTTTGAAGTCATGCCATGCACGTGAAAAATACAAATTAGATGCATAAGTGGAAATCATTTCTTGAAAAGAATGAATTTGGATGGCAGAAATATTATGCAAAACAATAGAATGTGAAGGAAAACGGCTAAGAGCATCAACTACAACATTAGCTTTACCACGTGGATATTGGATCATGGGTTGGAAATTTTGAATGAATGAAGCTCATTTAAGATGCCAATCAAAGATTAAGGGCTGATTTAATAAATGCTTAATAGCATGTTGATTGGTTTTGATTAAGACCTTAAAGCCCATAAGATAGTGTTTCCAAATTCGCAAAGCATGCACAACTGCTAACAATTCTTCATCATATGTACTATAGTTCTTTTCTAAGGGCTTAAGCTTCCTACTCTCAAATGCAATAGGATGATCATTGTGCATTAAAACAACACATATTCCTGAACCACTAGCATCAATAACAACATGAAAGGGTTGTGAAAAATTAAGTAACTGTAAAACAGGTGCATGTGAAAGTGCATGTTTGAGTTTTTCAAAGGATTGTTGTTGGGTAAGTCCCCATGAAAATTTTATTTTCTTTTTCAATAACAAGGTAAGAGGCAATGCTAAATAAGAAAAATTTCGAACAAACTTCCTATAGAAACTAGCCAACCCAAGAAAAGAACGAACATCATTGACTGATTGTGGTGTAGGCGATTCTACTATAACTTTAATCTTTTTTGGATCCACATGAAAGAAGTAACTCTCTTCAGAATAAGCGTAAAGTGTGTTCTCTCGTAGTAAATGAAAAACCGTTTTAAGATGCTTCTCATGCTCACCTTCCCTAATGAAATGGTCCCCTTTGCATCTATAACATGTTCCTCTTGGAGGAGGTTATCTTACTGCTTGTCGTGTCTGGGTTGTAGCTCTAGGTGCAATATACATTACCTTGGCACATTCAGACCCATAAGAGCCATCATGCTCATAATATTGGTGCTTTATACCCCCTTTATGAAAGTTTTTCCCCAATGGATGTTTAGTCAGGTAATCAAAAAGTTGTCTATCTATTTCAATTACTTGTTTCCTCTTTTCGGCTTCTCTAAGCGATGCACATATCCAATGAGGATGATGAAGATAATCACGCCACAAAAACCTTCTAGTTGGTTAAATTGTTTTCTACAATGATCTTGAAGTCTAAGTTTAGAGTCTTGACCGCTCTTCATATAAGCAATTTTAGTGAAGAGTCTTAATATCTTTAGCGAGGGAATCAACCATTGAATCTAATTGGGAAATTATAGGATCCTTTTTATTGGAAATATTTGCATCATATTTAGGTGATTTTTTCTCTTATAATTTGGCAATTCAAATGACTAAAATGATGTTCTTATCTTTGAGATAGACTTTGAATTTCATCTCCAACAATATTTAAATCATCAATTAATCCATTTGAAGGGGTCATATCTTCTTGCCTTAACTCTAATTCATGTCTTTGGGCTACATCTAACATATCCAAGAATTTTAGCTATTTATCAATATTTAAATACATTCTATCACTTTGAGGTAGATGATCATGTTTCACTTCAAGTTTTTTCAAACACTGAGTCATATGCATTCTATATTTAGACAATTCAAACCATCTTAGAAACGATGTCCTATTGTTTTTGTTATAATCCTCATATGAAAACTCAACAAGTAATTATTTCTTTGAAATCATCCCATGATGTATTAGTTTGGTATAGCCCTAAGGATATCCTATCACGTGTGAATCCATTGGATATGCATAAAAGTGTTGCTCTCCTATTTGGATCAAACAAACCATATTGATGAATAAGTTGTTCAAACTACCTAGATTACAATGTAACATTCACGATGTTAAATTCACTATGATTGATTTTGATAGAGTCTATGATTTTCCAAACATGTTGTGGCACATTATATAATCTATGGGTGCGAGTCACCTCTAAGGCTTAGGTGAATAGGATGCCATGTTGCATCATATAGGCACTTACCATCTCACGAGGTAGAAGAGAGAGAACTAATGAGAAAAAAAACATTTACAGAGGTCTTAGAGAGGAGTTTGGATGTGGTAGGGAGGTATAATGAATGTTAGTCTTAGAAAGGAGTTTGGACATGGTAGGGAGGTATTATTTTTGGATCAATGTCTTCACACAAGGATGGGGCCAGAGTTTCTATGGAAGCTTTAACAAAAGGGTGATCACACATTGGTGCCAAAGGTGTCCTTTCGATGGCATGTAGCTCAAATTTCATGGTTCGAGATTTGTTCATTGCCTAGAGAGGAGTTTGTATGTGGTAGGGAGGTATGCTATGTGGTAGGGAGGTATGGTGAATGTTAGTCTATGTGTGTATTATTTTTGGATCCATGATTGCATGCAAAGGATGGGGCCAAAGCTTCTATGGAAGCTTTAACATAAGGGTGATATGACATTGGTGTTAGATCCATCCTTCCAATGGCATGTAGCTTGAAGTTTGAAGCGTGAAATTTGTCTATTTCCTAGTGTCACTCTAGCACAATGGCAAGTACCAACGTGAGGAGATCCACCTCATAATTGACAATGTGTGGAGACATGAGGACTAATATGATGATTGTGAGCAAGTGAAGGCACAAGTGCATGAGTGAGAAGCACACGAGCATGCACACACATACACACACACACACAAGGCAAGACAAAGAGTGGAACAATAGAATCTTCTATTAGCAAGCTCCAAAAAAGTATAAAAAGCTCAAAACTAGCTTCAATCTCCCACTAGCTAACCCCAAAAATGAGCTCTCTATCTCTCTTTATAGTTTTTTACTAGGTTTTGGCCCTGTCCAGACCTAGTGTCCAGCCTAGTTAAAAATTATGTTCCTAGGCTATTTTGGAGGCTCAAACGAGCTCTAAAAATCATGAAAATTGGTACATAGATACTTCTAATATTCCTCAAGCTTGAGGACTCCTCGACTTGCACAAAATAGAGTAGGAATAATGGAAAATGGTATTTACAGTGGTGTGAAGTGACTAAAATCACTATTTGGGAAATATTTCTCCATGAAAAATTATGTGACCTACTTGCCGGATCTGTGTTGACTGCTTTGCCTGCTTAATCCTACTTGGCTCTCCCTTTGTTCTGACTCCCTTTGGGGGCTTCCCTGTCTCGCAAGGCCTTGAATGCCCTGGCTGCTACCAACACCCCCCCCCTCTCACGTCCGTCGTCCCTGATAGACCCTTGTTGTTGGGAGTGCTTGATGTAATACTCGATGACATCGATGGGAAGGTGATGTTCTTGTATGCATAGGCCTCATGCCAATTCTATCATCATTTGATCCTAATCAACTGGACCTAGAATGTTTGGATGTGGCAAGCATAACTGATTTGCATGTATGGCTTGTTCCCCTGCAAAGAGATGTAATAAATGTATTGGTCTCGGAATAAAAATTTTGGAATGATATTCCTAGAACCCGGTAGAGAACATCTCTTCAAAAGTCTGCTTGTAGCAAGCAACTAGATAGTTGATTCGCACATGCCATGCATATATTGTGTTGACTGGGTTTGGTTCATGTCATATACCAAATCTTGATTGCCTTCAAAAAATCTAGGGGCTAAAATGTATGGAGTTTGAATCTTTCGAAAGGTCTTGAATACTACCGTCATGAGCTCAAAGATCTTCATACACATCTGTGCGGCAATGTCTGGTACATTCTTTAACCGTGTGGACCAATGGCATATGGTGGAGATCATATAGGTGACGATGGGTGGCCCTTTGAGCGGAGGAAAGTATGGATAGTTAACCCAATCTGAACACGCTTTATTGTTGCATACTTTAATTGCAAAAGCTTGCCAGGATCTACGACGGACAAGGGTGCAATAACATGGGTTATATTTAATATAGAGTGGCATAGTTGCCCATGTGCGCATAATTTCAAGGTAGTCCATTAACAGTTACTCATGCCAATTAGGTTGAAATATAGAGCAAGCTCGTGCCTCTTCTAGTATATCATTAGGTTCAAGCTCAGTAGCAAATGTTGGCTCTTTCCCTGTATGCCTTTTAATCTCTGCATTATAATCGGCTAACAATACAAAATAAGGCATGTATTGCTTCTCGGATGTGGTAATGAGCTATTGATGAAAGAGGTTCTGAAAATAGGCAGACTTAAGGACAGTGTCTTCCAAATTTGAGAGCGACTTGTTTTGTATAGTTGCTCTATCGTCATGGGTTTGTCCTATCTGCTCTACCCTCTTTAGCTCTTCAAAACTCTCTTCGACAGGAATCTCCACCACTGTTTGGGGTTTTGGTTCTTCAATTGGAGAGGGTGGCCTTTCATAAGGTAGTAGGTATGCTTGTCGTTCTTCCACCTGTTTACTTAAGGCTTCCAGTTCCTCTGTAGGATGAGGGAGAATGGCCGTCTGCCATTGAGATGTGTTAGCATTGGCTAGTTGCTTCCTAAGGTTGGCACATTCTGATTCCAGCTTTTCATAAGACTCTAAAAAGTTGGCATGTTCCTTAAGAAGTATCCTTATTTCTTATGAGGGAACAACTTGATACTTTGTAGGACTAATTTCTATACCTGAGGTCCTTTCCATAGAAGCTTCAAGGTTGTCCTGGTTTTGTTGTTGTAGACGCTTGTTCTCTTCCAATGCCGCATACATATGCTTCTGTAGAAGATCTAGTTTTCTTTGTAGTTTGGCATTGCTTAGAGTTTGCGACTAGAGCTTGTTATCCAGTTTTTGACTACTTGATCATCCACATTTGACATTTTGGACTCCATTTCTGTGTGAGCCTATTGTTAGGTGGTGTATTCTATTAGCAGTGTTTGGTTGTCGGCCTCCAGGGCGGTGACTCTTGCTTGTAGTCTCTGCAACTTTGCCTAGAAGGCAGTATTTCACTCTTCCAATCATTGGTACTCTATTGTAGTTGAGATGCACACTGAAAAATTGTATTGAATATATTATTTACAGTATGAGATGCAAGGGGAACAATGTGGAGTGTAGAGGGAATGGAAATGGGGATGGGAATGGTGGATGCCATATCTACCGAAGAGGTGGGTGTAGGTGAAGTTGGTGGTAGGGGAATGGGGGATGGTGAAAAGGTGGGGGGAGGGGGAGGTGTTGTTGGTGGTGAAATGTCCATGGGTTCAGACAGTGTGGTGCATGCAGGAGCTACCATGTATGTGGGTATGGTAGGTGAAGTGAGTGTGGTGTATGTGTATAGTGAAGTGGTTGTGAGTGTTTGTGAACCTAGCATCTGCGTAGCAGGAGCACGAATGAATTGTTCCATGAATGATATGTAATGGGATAGGGCTATGGTGGTTATTGAGGTATAGGGGAACATGGATGAGGTAGATGGGAAGTATGGATCCATCGAAAGGAGAATGTGTGAATATGGGTAAGCAGGGAAACCTAGATAAGTTTCTATGGGCCTTGGGTGTCCTTCAATGCTAGGTATTAGTGGGTGTCCAATGATGTGTTCGATGGGCAAAAATGGTGAAGTGAAAAGAGGGTTGGTAACAGAAGAAAAGAGGGTGGCTCGAGATATTGGTTCCCAAAAGGAAAAAGATGTTGATGAGGCTAGGGTTTGGGTCATGGTTGTTATTACTACAACAGTTTCCTCAGTGGTTGGTGGCAGAGGTGGGGGTGAGGGAGGAGATGGGGGCTGCTGGGGTGAAATGGGGATGTTTGTACAAAAGTTTTTGCTGTGAGATCTATGGTTGTCGTAGAGGTAGCAATTGGTTCAATGGTTGCTTCAGGTTCAGATATAGGTATTCGTATGTTCTTGCCTGACCTTGATAGCGTGTCTACTCCATGTTTGTCATACCGGACTGACTCATGGACTGCCGTGTGGAGAGTCTCCTGCACTCCCAAGGATTTTGAAATTAATTTGAGGGTGGTGATGAAATGCTAGTCGATGCCTTCTTCTACTAACATCTATTCGATCACGTCTTGGCTTGATGTGAATGAAAGTTTGTGCCTTTCTTGCACGACTTTGATCCTCTCGAATAGCCTTTGCAACTCGATTGTGTATGCAGGAGCATCTATAAGTTTCAGCACTTTGATTTCCTCCTCTTGATGTCTTCCCATATAGTCTTCATCAACCTCTTTTGATTCTTCATTCTCATTATCATCTTCCTTGTGCTCATCCTCATCGACTATGGTGATTGGTACTTGAGAGGTGGTGGCTTGTGGCTAAGAGCTTTGTAACTATGGTTC
This sequence comes from Ceratopteris richardii, assembly GCA_020310875.1. NCBI lineage: Eukaryota > Viridiplantae > Streptophyta > Polypodiopsida > Polypodiales > Pteridaceae > Ceratopteris > Ceratopteris richardii. The sequence continues at coordinate 72,409,455 of CM035423.1, read as the reverse complement.
CTCGCCCACTTCAAGATTTACTTCCCTTAAAATTTGCTCAAAGTCTTCATTTGTGAGCTATTCCAAGGGTGCTCCATTAGGGAATTCGAGGTCTGTGGGAACTGATAGGAATATCAGGTTGGGGCCTTTGGTGTCGTGTCTTGGGAGTCGTAGTGTAAAAGGGCATAGATGGCGAGGTGGGGGAGTGACATCGGGGGTTAATGTGACTCCATGGGGTTGAGCACATGGTACTTGCATGGCTCCTCTCATACTCTTGGAAGGGGGTCCAGTTGATGTTCGACCCTTGAATCGTTGTACCCTGGTCCACATCAGGGCCCTTTGAATTGGAATGTCATAAGCTGAACATCTATAAATGATCCCGGTCAATGCACAACACCCATACAAAATTAACTTACATTGCCAAGTGTATTTGATCAATGATCAAATGAGGTAAGTTAATTGTTAAGTTTTGAGTCTCGACAAGATACAAGCTGAACTATATCTTCTTGGGTGGCATAGTGAATCTATTCTATCTTCGGCAGGGAAGGCAAAGTGTTGCATGCACATCCTCAAGTGAACTGCAATGTTTGGCATCATGGCCACCATGTCCTTGAGCTTGGTAAGGTTTTGATTCTTCATGTTATCTGGTACTAGAACCTCCTTCTCTGTGGGTATGTGCATTCCTCGCATATCTAGAGCCTCACGCACTAGGTTGTTGGTTAACTTGAATCGCTTCAACTCATTTCCCTTCCTGAGAGATGGGAGCACAAAAGTGCTTGAGGCTTGGGGGTGCTTGTTGGTAGTTAGGGTGTTGATAAGATAGTAATACCGCATGAAGTCAGTTTTGGGCAGTTGAGCATTGAAATATGCGTCTAATCCTGCCTTCTACCACAGTGGGCATACTGCTTCTGCATTCTGCATCTTTTCAAATTCCCATGTAAAGAAATGATACTTGCCTTGCTTTCCATTGAATTCTAGCTCTGCCTCTCAGAGGTAAGAGCCCTTGCCCAAAGGTCCTGCTACCTCACTAGACCAATGAGAGGCTTTGCCCATAGGCATGGTATGGCTGCTCGGTGGGTCCTGTATAGGTATAATCTGTATAGCTTGCAATTCTTCCAGCCTTTTAGTTATCTCTGGCATGATAGGTAAGCTCTCCATATCAACCACTTGCCGATTTGTGTCTGCTTGAGAGCTAGTTCCTGCTACGTTAGCCATGTTATGCTTGTCTGCTGGAAGAGGAAAACCACATTAGCATTGCATAGGAAACAAGATAACACTGTGTTTCCTCCACAATACCAACATGCTACAGATGTGGTTAGGGAGTTAGTGAGTTAGACATTTCTTGTGACTTGTGAGTGTTAGTTAGCAAGTTAGTGGTTTGTCTCTAGATGCATACTCTAGATGTGCATTGTACCCGGAATGCATCTATTCTAGTGTAAATGGATTTACAAAGGTCGAGTGGTTTGATACAAGATTTTATTCTCCAAACTTTTAGTGCAGGATCACCTCGTTTGACTGTGATGACTTTTGCATGCTTGAATACATCATCATGGATTTGGGACTTTTTGGGTACCCATTTTCAGATAATCCTATGAGTGATAGGAAACTTAGGGGTGTGAAGTGCAGATGTTTGCCACGAGATTTGTGATGTGAATGTTTGTGAGTGGCAATTCAAACTTGTGAGTCTATGTGAAGCTATTTGAGCTTGTAGGCAGGACTTGGGCACCCAGATTTGTCTAGCATTGGGGTCAACCTTCATCGATCGCTTAGGAACCCAAATAGAAATGGTCTGTTTTGGGAGAATTCTAGAACTTTCTTTCATTCTAGTCACCCAACCAATTGGTTTGGTTTATTGTTGGGGGTTTGACACCACATCAAAGGGTTGTTCACCCTTGCGTACCTAGATCTACTTCACAGTTTGAGTCTTCTTGCCTTGTGCTCTCCATTTACTATGAGCATAGACCATCTGCTTCCTCGACTAATTCTTGTACTCTGGTTGCTTTGTCTTGATCATCTTTGGAAAAGAACGGAGTTCCACCGAATCACTAACTCCTTTGTTGAGAACCTCATCCTTATGCATCATAGACTTTTGGACAAGAATAGCATCTTTATCTTCATGTGTACTCCTGGAAGTACCAAGAGTTGGTGCCTTTCCTAGTTCCTTGAGTGCTTGATTTTCTAACTCAATGGTGATGCAATTGTGATTTACCTAGACCTGAAGAAGTCCACTTCTTAGGTTCAAGTTGACTACATGATTGTAGATCCAATCTTGATCCAAGACAAGAGGCTCAGTGAGATCCTCATCTTGACACACTAGCACCTTTACTGCCGTAAGAACATCTTGAAGGTAGATGGGAAGCTCCACGTCACCCATGCAAGGGGTTTCCATGAATCCCAATCCTATGATATGCTTCTATAAGATTGACGCTTAATTGCAATTCTTGACGGTAAGAAAGTCTAGCTGCACTAGTGGCTTCACCGGAGTCAATCAGGGCTCTTACAATCCTTGCACTCTCTCCTTGTCCTACCTCTAGGGTCACAAAAGGATGCCAGTCTATTATTCTATGGGAACATACTCCTGATGCTTCACACATGGCCATGCGGTATCTTGGAGCATCATGAGTGTCTGACCTAGGTTGATTTCTACCCTGTCTTAATTTCATCCGTTGAATGCATTTTAACATTCCTACTTCATGAGGTTGGTTGGGTTTATATCTCCAAAAAGCCTCATTGATCTCTTGGTTTAAGAGCAAATCTATGCTCTTATTGTCTTAGGGAGCCCACTCAAGAGTGGTTATTCTAGTCAGGACTGATTTACCTAGAGGTACATGCCGTATGACTACTGTTCGGAGCATCTGTGCACTTGCAACCCATCATGGTTGGAATATACATCAGTTGGAGATTAAAACATCATTTCTGACTGGTGACTTGCATGAAGAAGTGTATGTTTTTCGGCCCTATGGCTTTTTGCAGAAAAGGCATGAAAACCAGGTGTGAAGGTTAAAGAAGGCACTATATGGTTTAAAGCAAGCACCACGTGGTTGGTATGAGAAGATAAATGCCTATCTGATTGCACATGGTTTTGAGAACAATCCAACTGAAAGCACCTTATATGTTAAGCGTGCTAATGATGTACTTCTGATCATTGTGGTTTATGTTGATGACATGCTACTCACTGGTCCTCATGACACACATATTGCTGATTTTAAGGCTGATTTGCATGCCTCATTTGAGATGTCTGATTTGGGGCATTTGCATCACTATTTGGGCATTCAGTTTATGCACATTGATGGTGGAATGGCTTTGTGTCAAACAAAATATATTGACACATTATTGTAGCGTTTTGGCCTTGAAGACTGTAAACCTATTGCCAGTCCTATGGAAACAGGTTTACGACTGAGTCTTCATGATGCTAGAGATGCATTTGATGTTGTTCTCTATCAGCAAGCTATTGGATGCTTGATTTACTTATGCATTACTCGGCTAGATATTCAGTTTGCTGTCTCACAGATGAGCAAGTTTATGCATTGTCCAAGAGTCAAGCATTGGCAGGTGGTAAAGAGCATCTTTTGCTATTTGGGTGGTACCCGACTACCTCGTTTGTTTTATCCCAAGGGGGGATCACTACCACTAGATTTGCATGCTTTTTTTTACTCTGATTTGGCTGGTTGCTATGACACTCGTGTGTCCACTAGTGGTTTTTGCTTCATGCTTGGTAGCTCATGCATATCTTGGCTGAGCAAGAAGCAACCTACTTCCAGTTGTGAGGCTGAGTATAGGGTGGCTTTCACAGCGACTGTTGAGTGTGTGTGGCTTACACGCCTTATGGCTGATTTGGGTGTTGGTCAGTCTTTTGCCACCACCATCTTCACTGATAGTCAGAGTGCATTGATAGTTGCGAGGAACCCTGTGTTTCATGCTTGCACTAAGCACATTGATGTACATTATCATTATGTCAGGGAGAGGTTCTCTACTGGGGAGATCAGCTTGGCATATGTGCCCATGCAGGAGAACATTGTAGAACTTTTCACGAAGGCTTTGCCTAGGGAGAAGTTCAAAGCTTTCCGCAAAGCTTTGGGCTTACTTCCTTTTGTGGAGTGATTACCACATAGCTTGGCAGTTCCTTATACATGAGTGCCAGCTCCTTGTTCACCGCATCACTCACAGGGGGGATTTGTTGATATATTTAGGTAGTGATGTGTGTGAACACTCTAGGACCATCGGGGCACTTTTTTTCCTCTTTAGGAGGTTTTTTCCCCCGGCTTGTATATATGCCTATTGCCCTAATGGGCTACTTATCTTTGTACATTCTAGTGGTAATATATTCAGTATTGTGTGTTGTGCTCCAAGCTTCCTCTTCTTCCTTGTGTTGTTCGCATGCTTCCGCAAGACATCTAACTCCAACATGTGGAAGGTCAACTTCAAAATACCATATCTATAACTCTGCACATTATTTTTACAAAAATCAATCTATTTTTGTGTGGCATTCAAAGCGAGCTTTCCAACAAACCCAAGATCACTAGAAACAGAGTTCATATGAAGAAGTTATGTCTGTTCAAGGTTTTGGGGGTTAAAATAGGCAAGCATGCAAACATGATTTCTCAAATTATTTGCTTGGAGCCTCCCTATGTTCCTATAACTTGATGTTTATGCCCAAAATTAGCCAAAATTTTCAAATTAAAAAACACTAAAAAATTGGCCAAAATTGGATGTGAATCACGATCGACAGGTCTATCAATCACGATCGATAGGGCTATCAATCACGATCGGTAGGGCTATCAATCACGATGGAAAGAGCTGTCCATCGTGGTCTATCAGTCGTGATGGACAAGTGTCAATCACAATTGATGGGTGTCAATTGCAATGGAAGCTGTCGGTCGCAATTGATGGTATTTGTCATGATTGATGGGTGTCAACCACGATGGACAAATTTTTTTGGATTTTTGTATGAATACCTGTCAATCGTGGGCCTATAAGTCGTGACGGATAAGTTTCTCATCGAAATGGAGTGTCAATCATGATTTTTCTGTCCATCGTGATGGATAGGGGTGTTCGTCGTGATGGATGCTATCAATCACGATTGATGGGCTATCCATTGGGGTTTGTCAATCATGATTGATAGGCTGTCTATTGGGGCTTGTCGATCGCGATGGACAGGGATAGCACATGCATGCAAACTTGCTCTCTCGCTCTCTCTCATAAGTGAAATGAGGGGAATGAGGTGAGAAACGTGATATAACCAAAAAAACTGAAAATTCAGCAAAGATGGACATGGAGGTGGAAGATGGTGAGGATGATTATGGTGATGATGATGGTGAAGTAAGAGAGAAAATAAGGAAAAGTAGAGAAATTACCTACGACTCAAACATCACAATTGTTGGGACATCAAGCTTGCACTATGATGGAGGTGGATTTGATCTACATCAAAAGATATCGCTTGGATTACATAAAAAAAATAGTTGTTGGAGATTTCGTTTACCTATGCTCATTTATTGTATTTTTTTGAGAGATTTTTTATGATTCATTTACCGTTGTAAAAGCATAGAGCTTTACACATGTAAAAGTAGAAAGAGAGAGCCCAAATTCCACGAATTTGTGTTGGTTGAGTTCCATTCTATCAATCAAATCAATCACCTAAAATTAGATCAAACTAGATCTTCACTTTTCCTAGATTGTAGGAAAGTGAATTGATTCCCTCCAACAACCCTTATTGCCTTCATTTGAATTCAAAATCCACTTGTAGAAGTTGTGCAACACTTCTAGATTCTATATAAATACTTGAAATCACTTGTACAATACATGGAAGCAATATACATACACTTGTGACCATCATTGTCTTGCTCCTTCATTTCTCTGCATCATCTTCTTTGCCAACAATAAGCTTGCAGAGGTTTCTGCTCTCTCTAAAGAGCTCCAAAGTGGATGACAGATGGGTCATTGACCTGCTATTAGTGTCTAGTTTATGCCTATAAATTCTCATAGCATTTGGTTCAATATATTGGGAGAAATAGCCGTTTTTCTATCTCGGGATCAATCTCTACATATTCCTAAAAAGTAGGAAATACCACCATTGAGTATCTGATTCATTCCTATAGCATATTTTGCTTATTCCTTATACTTTTGTGCATTATATACACTTGAGCGTATGTGAATCACTCCCATAAAAGCAATTTTTTAAATTGTAATCATCCTGGTCGCTATGAGCATTTGAAGTTCATTGTCTCTTCCATAGATAGTAAGTTTTTTGAGCTAGTCAATACGCAAACATATCTGTTTTGTATCAACTCCTTCTCCTTGATGCTCCAAAGTACATAGTGCATTTTATTGCACTTATCACATGCTTATAAGGTCTATTTGAGTCTCCATAAGCTCAAGGGCTGGTCTTGTGCCGGTTGGCTAGACCAAACTTCGTCGCTTCGCAACTCACTTTTCTACCTCCTACGAGCTTCTCCAAGTTCTTTCAATGGTATCAGAGCTAGATCAAGATGGGTGACGACTTTCCCTCAATGATCGAGAAGCTTGATTGATACAACTATGCGGCTTGGCAAATCAGAATGGAGGCCTATTTGCAAGGTAGAAATCTTTATGGAATAATAGCAGGTGATGAAGCTATGCCTATTCCAAGATCCAAAGGAGGACCTACACAAGAGGAGACAGATAACCTCACACTTTGGTGTGCAAGGGATGCTCAAGCAAGGTCGTACATACTAAACTCTATCTCTAACTTTCTATTACCATATATTAGAGGATGCAAGACATCTCGAGAGACTTGGGATGCTCTCGAGACTTTCTTTTAGTTCCAAAGCAAGAAAGAATCGTCTTTGGAACGAGTTCAACCAAATAAAGAAGACACCTAAAAAAACCATCACAGAGTTTGTTACCAAGGTCAAGGAGGTTGCAGATCAGTTAGCATCCATTGGAGAGCGGATTGAAGAAGAGGCTATCATGAGGAAGATTCTCAATGGGATTCAAAGTGATAAGTAATGGCAATCCTTCACGACAGCTTGTGATCTCATCATGGATGTGAAAACTCCAGAATTCAACATCTTTCTTGGACAACTCTTCAATCAAGAGGCCAACAATAGCATAAAGGAAGGTAACTCCTATCATGGTAAATTCAACTAGTGCTCTATATGCAGATAATAAGGATAAGAAGCAGAAAGGCAAGAAGTAGGAGGAAGATGAAGAGGAGACTTCCCAAGCCAAATTCACGAGCAAGAGCAAGTGAAGGGAAGAAGAAAGGACCAAAGCATGACAAAGCCAAAGGTTAGAATGTTCAACCTTGTGCCACCTGCGATAAGACCAAACACACCCCTCAGAATTGTTGGTTCAATGGGAAGACCGAGAAAGGAAGTGGAAGAGGTGGATATGGTAGCAATAGAGGTAGAAGTGGGCACAACTTCAACAATAACAATAGAGGCTATAATAGAAGAGACTTCAACAATTATTCAGAAGATCAATCACATGAAGACTCATTGCTTCTTATGAATTTAAGCTAGAAAGAAGCATAAAGAAGATGATCATTTGTTCTACATAGATTCAAGATGTTCAAATCATGTTGCAGGCAACATTGCTCTTCTATTTAATTTGGAAAGCCCAAAACATAGACATGAAGTACAAATAGGGGATGACACAAAGCACAATGTGGAGAAGATCGGTAATGTCAAAGCTTCCAATGGCAGGAAAAACTTTTTGAGTAACATTCTCTATGTACTCACTTTCACTAAAAACCTAATAAGTGTAGGCCAAATAGTCAAAAAAGGCTTGCAAGTTAGGTTCACCCAGCATGGAGCTTTTGTGGAAGATCCATGTCAAGGCTTCAAGAAGATAGCCACAGGTGAGAAGCATGGTAAGCTCTTTGCTTTTGAAGTAGGAGAAACCAGAACATAGCTCTATTCACTTTTGGGTCTCAAACCCTAAGTGATCTTGAAGTGTGGCATAAGAAACTTGCTCATGTGAATGAAAGAACCCTGAAGGATATATGCAGGGATCAAAGTGTTCTAGGATTGCCGGACATATCAAAGCAACACATGATCAATAGGTGTGATGCATGTCAGATTGGGAAGGTACAAAGACAACCATTCAACCACAAAGGCTACATCCACAAAAACTTATTGGAGTTAGTACATACAGATGTATGGGGACCAAGTCAAGAACCTTCATTGGTAGGATCAAGGTATTATGTCTCATTTATTGATGAACATAGTAGATGGACTATTCTATACTTCATCAAAAGTAAGAATGAAGAGTTTGATTGCTTCAAAAAGTGTATAGCACATGTGGAGAATCATATAGGTAGATCAGTCAAGAAGCTCAGATCTGGTGGATGGGGAGAATAATTCTCCAAAGAGTTTGATGAGTTCTTGCAAGAAAAAGGTATCAAAATGGAAGTGACTACCAAGTACTCTCCTCAATTGAATGGAATTGCAGAGAGGAGAAACAAGACATTGGTTGGATCAGCTAGAACAATGCTTGAAGAGAAGAAGTTGCCACATTATCTATGGGCAGAGGCTATTTCAACTACTGTGTACCTTGTCAATAGACTACCATCCAAATCACTTCAAGATATGACTCCTTATGAAGCATGTCATGGAAGAGAACCTAGTCTTGGACATTGCAAGGTTTTTGGTTGTTTAGCTTATGTTCATGTACCATCACAAATAAGAGGTAAGCTAGATGAAAGGGCAACAAAGGTAGTGTTTATTTGCTATGATTCAATTCAGATGGGTTACAGGTTCTATAATACTTCAACCAAGCAATTCACTACAAGTAGAGATGTTGTATTTGAGAACACAGGTCTTGGTATATTGAAGACAAACAAAAGGTAGCTCTACCATATGATCTTGATTCTGGTTCTCATCAATTAGGAAGCAAGCATGATACACAGGTCCTGGATCCAAGAAGTGATACAGACGATGACCAAGATGAAAGAGAAAAGGATTACAAACTATGGAAGTCAAGAGGCAAAGCAAGGATACAAGAGGTTGGAGAATCCTCCAAACAAGCACATAGAAGATCAGCAAGATAGAAGAAACAACCAGAAAGGTATGGATATGATTCCACATTTGTTAGAAAGCATTCAATCTACTTAGAAAAAGTTCAATTTTAGAAGAACCATCAAGCTATGAAGAGGCAAAGGGAAACCCTAATTTGGAAAAGGCCATGAATGAAGAAATAGATGCATTGAAGGAGATGGACACTTGGGATTTGGTTTTAATATCTCCAAATCAAAAGGTAATTGGTTGTAGATGGGTATATAAAGTTAAAAGAAATTCAAGTTTGCAGGTACAAGGAAAGATTGGTTGCCAAAGGATGCTCTCAAACTCATGGTATAGACTATGAGGAAACATTCTCACCAGGTGCAAAGATGACTACAATCACGACATTGATAAGTGTAGCTACTGCAAGGAATTGGAGACTCCTCCAACTTGATGTGAAAAATGCATTCTTGAATGGTTGGATAAGTGAAGAGGTATACATGTCACAACCATGAGGTTTTGAAAACCCTAATCATCCATCTTATGTTTGCGTACTTAAGAAAGCATTGTATTGATTGAAACAAGCTCCTAGAGCTTGGAATTACAGGTTGGTTACATACCTTCAAGATCAAGGGTTCAGACCTACGAACTCAGATCCTAATCTATTCATCAAAAGGGATCACAATGAGGTTATCTATCTATGTGTATATGTAGATGATATTATTGTGACACATGATGATTTGACATTCAAAGGATCAAGAGACACATGCAAGAGGAGTTCAAAATCAGTGACTTAAGTGAGCTCACATAGTTCCTAGGTACGCAGGTGATATACGCAGATGAAGGAATGTATTTGGCTCAGAGAAGATACATTTAGGATCTACTTCTCAAGTTCAAAATGGAGAACACAAAACCTACAGGTACACCTTTGGACATGAATCATAAACTTAGTGTTTATGAAGGTGAGAAAATTGAAGACATCAAAGAATATCAAAGCTTGGTAGGTAGCTTGATATATGCTACCCATACAAGGGCAGACATCTCATATAGTGTGGGTGTGCGTAGCCAATTCATGCACTCACCAAGAAGGCCAAACATGGATGCAGGTAAGAGAGTACTTAAGTATCTCAATTGTATAATCAATGGAGGTATATTCTATCCTTACTCTTTAGATTTGGATATCAAAATCTATTCAGATGTAGATTGGGCAGTAGCTAAGGATGATAGAAGAAGTACTTCTTGTTACTTAGCATTTGTGGAGTTTCAAGAAGCAACCTAGAGTTGCTTTATCTTGAATTGAAGCAGAGTACAAAGGTTTGACCATAGCAACTCAAGAGGCAATATGGTTAAAGACATTGTATACAGATTTGGGACTTCTGAGTTCCAAACCTCACATATTTGGAGAAAATATAAGTTCCATGCATCTAGCGGCAAACCCTATTTTCCATGCGAGAACCAAACACATAGAGGTTCATTACCACTTTATCAGGAAGACGCTCATGGCAAAGGAGATTGACATTTCTTTTGTTCCAACTGAAAAGAAAATAGCAGATATGATGACAAAGGCACTTGATGGAATAAAGCTTTGTAGATTCAAGGCTATGGCAGGTATTCAACCTATTAGAGAATCAAGACTCAAGCATACTTTAGCTTGAGGGAGAGTTGTTGGAACATCAAGCTTGCACTATGCTTGAGGTGGATTTGATCTACATCAAAAGAGATCGCTTGGATTACGTTGAAAAAATATCCGTTGGAGAGTTCTTTTACCTATGCTCATTTATTGTATTTTTTTTAGAGATTTTTGATGATTCATTTACCGTTGTAAAAGCCTAAAGATTTATACATGTAAAAGTAGAAAGAGAGAGCCCAAATTCCATGAATTTGTGGTGGTTGAGTTGCATTCAATCAACCAAATCAATCACCTAAAAGTAAATCAAACTAGAACTTCACTTTTCCTAGATTGTAGGAACGTGAATTGATTCCCTCCAACAACTCTTACCACCTTCATTTGAATTCGAAATCCACTTTTAGAAGTTGTGGAACACTAAGAAATTCAAATGGATCAGTTTAGGCAAGATTAGTTGCCAAAGCATGCTCTCAAACTCATGGTGTAGAATACGAGGAAACATTCTCACTAGTTGCAAAGATGACTACAATCAGGACATTGATAAGTGTAGCTGCGGCAAGGAATTGGAGACTCCTCCAACTTGATGTGAAAAATGCATTCTTGAATGGTTGGATAAGTGAAGAGGTATACATGTCACAACCACCAGGTTTTGGAAACCCTAATCATCCATCTTATGTTTGCAGACTTAAGAAAGCATTGTATGGATTGAAACAAGCTCTTAGAGCTTAGAATTACAGGTTGGTTACATACCTTCAAGATCAAGGGTTCAGACCTAGCAACTCAGATCCTTCTCTATTCATAAAAAGGGATCACAATGAGGTTATCTAACTATGTGTATATGTAGATGATATTATTGTGATAGGTCATGTTTTGAATGGCATTCAAAGGACCAAGAGACACATGCAAGAGGAGCTCAAAATCAGTGACTTAGGTTAGCTCACATAGTTCCTAGGTATGCAGGTGATATACACAGATGAAGGAATGTATTTGAATCAGAGAAGATACATTCAGGATCTACTCCTCAAGTTCAAGATGGGGAACACAAAACTTGTAGGTACACCTTTGGAGATGAATCATAAAATTAGTGTTTATGAAGGTGAGAAAATTGAAGACATCAAAGAATATCAAAGATTGGTAGTTAGCTTGATATATGCTACTGATACAAGGGCAGACACCTCATATAGTGTGGAAATGCTTAGCCAATTCATGCACTCACCAAGATGATCACACATGGATGCAGCTAAGAGAGTACTTAAGTATCTCAAAGGTACAATCAATGAAGGTATATTCTATCCTTACTCTTCGGATTTGGATATCAAAATCTATTCATATGTAGATTGGGCGGGAGCTAAGGATGATAGAAGAAGTACTTCTGGTTACTTTGCATTTGCAGGTTCGAAGCTAGTGTCATGGAGTTCCAAGAAGCAACCTGTTGAGGTTGTAGCAAGGAAAGACCAAAACCCTCACCACCTTGCATGGAAGCAAGAAGGAAAGCTCAAGAGTGACTCTCCTCTCATCCACCCCTACCTCCAACATGTTCAAGCCATTGGCATCAGACACATGCTATGCCACATGCTTGAAAACAAGAAGATTAGGGAGTCAAGGATCCTAGCCCATGAGGAAAATATAAGCAATGCAACTACTCTACTCACACAAGAGAGACATGCATAGGCACACACAGACACCACTCTCACACACTCACAAAGACACAATACATAAAATATAAATAGTCTTGGAGTAAAAGAGAGCCTTCTTCCATTGATAAGAGATATTACATGAGAGCACGTCGACCAAAAGCCCCCCTTCTTTACAAAAATGAGCTTTTATATATAGGCTAAGCTCTATTCCCCATGTGTTCCTTTGAAAAGTCAAAACGCCTCTCTCTAATTAACATATCTTCTAGAGATTCTTTTATAACAAACAAATCCCCATAAAAGCATGTGTGGGATTTCTACGTGGGAATTGTCTAGATGTGTGCAAAAAGTAGGCTATTTTACAAAGCTTCTCTACCATAGTGTTAGAGAATTATTAAAAAGAGTCTTAACAAATTGTTCACATGGGCACATCTCTTTTATACAAAAAGGGTATTTTGAGCACTAGAGGGGTGCATATACTCAAGGAAATTGTGGGCAACCCCAATAAGCCAACACTCTCCCCCCCTAGACTTTATCGTCTTCGACAAAGCTAGAAAGGAAGAACATGCACAACTGAACTGTTGGAGTCTTCAAGTCTGGAAATTTGCAATTCTTTAGTCTGCAATCTTCAGGTCTTCATAATCTTCATTGATCTTTAACTCTGCAGCACGTTAGTCTTCACTCTTCAAATCTGAGCGACACAATCCCCATGGGGGGACAGTCAGCCCAGCATGCATGCAGTCCTGTGTAGGACTGGTGAAGCCTTTTCAGGGAGCTCCTAAACCTGAAATTAAACATAGCCAGGAGCAAGCAGAATGCATTTGAAAAAAATGAGACAGTAGACAATTAAACCCTCATGAGTTTCCACTTCAGGGAGCATCCATTCATAGAAGACTCGCTCTTCTAGAGAGAAGTCTGCGTGAAAATTTTCTTGTTCCTCTTTGATGCTTGGTGTCTTCCAGTCTTGTTTGTTAGTATCTGTGAGTGTGCATTCTTACTGGCCTATCCAATTTAGTGCATAGTTGCAATGAGAAGTAGTTCACAGGTGACTGCCATTCAAAGGCAAGCATGCATGTAACTGTGGAAAATCATTCAAGCTAGCTAAAGGTTCCTTATCATACAGATTCTGTTAGAATTACAAGTGAACACTGAGAACATATAAAGCAAGTAAATCCTCAACTTCCTTGCTGCATTGACATCAACAGAAAACCTTAAAGATTTAGAATTTACCATCATTCTTCCTTTGAACCTGCTAGAGTATTATCCCATGTCCTCAAAACATAGCATGAAGCACAATTAAAATAGTTATTGCCTGACAAAAACTTGGTGTAGTAGCTAGCATATATAGGTCATTAGTTAGCCCCTAAGGACCAGATGCCTTCATGCTTTCACCTTCAAACCTGTATCACACTAGGACAAGACAGATTAGAACATTAAAGGGGCAAAAGAAGAGCTGCTTCACATGTATAAGGTTCTCAAAGACCATCTAGGTTTCCCAAAGGCTCTATCCAGGGTGGTGATTCAACAAGTATGATGATTTAGAAAGAGTAACAAGGCTCTGTCAATCCTGCATGTGACACGAAAACAGAGAAACAAGGAGCTGGAAAAGTATTCATAAATCACAAATAGATAGAGCTAAGTTTTCTAAAAAGTTAGCCATATTAGAAGATCTCGAGAATAGTCAAGTTAGGATGCATGTATTTCCAAGTAATATATGTCGCACCCAAAAGTGCTAGCAAGTTTTCAAATGCCTTCACAGAGAACACTTGGGTGAGCAATTTCTTGCAAGATAAGGGCCCCAAATGGTGTGACCACTTAACACGTGAATAAGCACAATGTCATTCAAGCATAAGGACTGTATGAAGGTGATGTAAAGGAAACAACATTCATGAAAATTCACAAGTTTATCCAGAGCTATTCCTGCAAGGCACAATATCAAATCATCTATAGGAGTTAAGAGGGATCAATGCTGAAGTTCTGTGTGTGTTGGAATGTAATGCATTATGAAAAATAATGCCTTAAATGAGCATTGTGAAACTAGAGAGTTACTTCCCTAGCAAAAAACAATCACTCAATCCTTTGTGACTTTCTCACTTAAACAGTACAGAAAAGGTCTCAATCCACACAGTGTTTTCTTATAGCCAACAGCTCTTCAGATTCTTTGCTTATAATATTGAGCAGGCAGTAAAACCCTTAACACAGAGCATGAACAGTTCAAGCATTCCCAAAATGCCATTAGTTATCCAAAAAGTAGAGTTCCTGCTAGGTGTAGTTTTGGTTATCGTCTCCCTCAAAGCCTAGAAGGGTAAGGAGCAGGGCCCCCTTTTAACCCCTATCTCATAGAGAAGAAGGTCTTGCCTATAATAGAGTGGAAATATCTATTGAGTGGCTACTTTAAAAAATGCATCACAATAGAAGGGAAAAGTCAACATTCAAATGAGTCATAAAATGTGGGGCAAGAGTCCACATAGATGGTTAATGCATTGTGGACACTCCCACCATCAACACTTTTAAGAACTTCGATAGATATTTTTGACCCCTAGACTCAACAGAGGTAGTTACAAATCTGAGCCTTAACCAAGGGCACATCAAATCGCACAAAACTGAGCAAGTGGAAATGATGGTCACAATCCTGGGGCACAAACCTCTTGAATCATGGTAGTCGCTAGCCATAGATGGATCAATAGTTAGCCCAGGAGACACAGACATCCTACTCTTTGGCCTGTAGTACTTAGAGATAAGACAAATTCGAGCACTAACTGAGCAAATGAAGATCCCTTCTACATTTATGAAGTTATTAAACAAAAAACATGGATCCCAAAAAAGGGTCTGCTTTGCTTATGGTGTTGATGCTTCAAGGAGCTGATCTTGGAATGATTCAGGCACCACAACTCTACATCCTGTATAGCAATTAAGTTTATAAATCCTAAACACTTAGAGCTTAGTTCCCTAGAAGTCAAGGGTGTTGGAAGGTATAGACCAATTTGCAAAACTAAGTTCTTGCATCAATGAAAACATTTCAGGAATTTCCTTCTTAGGACACAAGAGAAGGTAATGACGAAATGAAGGACACTATCTTGGATCATTAAGTTTCTAAGCAATGTTGATCCCTACAGCTCACATTCATCAGACAATTACAATCCCATGATTATGACATGAAGTACAACTAAGACAGAGACCCCGTGAAAAGAACCTAGTATCATAGCTAATCTTGAAACCTTCATAACGAGCAACTTGGCTGCAATCATAAAAAGTAGATACCGAGGGTTCAGTTTCCTGATTGTCATAAGCATCATTTCAAAACTATGATTTAATTCAATCTTCAACTAATAGATAATGTCTTAACCAAAGTTATTCTATTCATCATCTTTTATCTGGCAAAATGGCATCCGACAACAATTATCCAAGAATCATTCCAGAGTTCGGATTTACACACAACATTAAACCCCACATTGCCAAAAATATGTGAAGCTTGACTATCTAGGTGGAGAAGTGAGAACAAATAAAAAAAAAAACACAGGCAATCATAAGCAGTTCATAAATACATACATGGAGTGAGATGAACATAGTGAATGGCCCCAATCTTGGTGTGTATGTTTTGGCACAAGATAGCATGATTGTGTTGAGTGCGAACATAACAAACTATTGTAGGTACAATATTCACATCACCTTTCTTGCACTCAAATCATAAGATCATCTGCATGTCCAAGAGTTATCTTATTAAGGTGAGCAACACAAGCAAGAACTTGAACAACCTAAAACTTGAACATATGAGCCTAATTACTACTTCAGAGTTCACAATTCATGGCAAAGTTTATCATAGATTGGTCTTCATTTGATCATCCCCTTGTGTAGACATAGTCAACCATTTTCACCTTGATTCAGACGCCAAGGTTATCCCTGGATTGTAGCCGTGACTTTCCCCTACAGTCTTGATTAAGAATTCATAAAAAGATCATGGATCACTCGTCAGCATAGGATGAATGCAATAGTATGGAACCCACTCAACCTCCTCCCACATTGTGTTCATGCACACAAGCAATACATCAGGAAAAAGTGTTGAACTAATGGTGCTCAGAGTCACAAGCCATTGTGCAGTAGAGTATCATCATACAACTGGAGAACAAAAATCCATCAGAGATAAAGTATATACAAATATAGATTTGATAATAGCACCTCGCATATGAAAGTAAAGGAGGGAGGAAGACTTGCCCACTCAGACAGCACCTGATAACCCCCAAGATTTGTTAAGTCCTGTCAAACTTCACACTATATGTAAAAAAGGCAGCACACAATTAGAAAAACATGAGCTTCTGTTGTACAATCAAAAGGCCGAATTGCTCTTATTTTTCGTGAGTCATATTTCCATGCATATCTGAGGACCTCAAGATTTGCAACAATAGAAGAGATGAAGCTCCTATCCCATCATGACGATCTAGACAAGAGATAAGGGAGCACCGAAATGCTCGACCCCAAACAATACCCAAGCAAACACGAACATGTCATATGTACCACAAGAACAGTTCACAACATCAAGTCATTCAAAACATCCGAGTTTAAGCATACAGGTAGGAGAAGAACTCTAGCAGTTTCCAAGGGTTGGCCCCTTCCTCTAAAAACCCTTAGTAACCATCAACAGAACAAGTAGAACCTTTCCCCCAAAAAATGTGTGCATGCATCCACATCTGTAGAGAAAAAGCATCAGCAATTGGCACCTCCTTGAGATTAGGTAGCCCTAAGCTTCTGGCCAACAGATGCAGGTGAACACCTATCAAAGGGTGCAGAGAAGCCCCAACAGCCGGAGAGTACTGTTGATACCAAATAGCACTCAAAGCTTTGTAGATTCCAAGCTATCACAGGTATTCAACCTATTACAGAATGAAGACTCAAGCATACTTTAGCTTAAGAGGGAGCTGTTGGAACATCAAGCTTGCACTATGCTTGAGGTTGATTTGATCTACATCAAAAGATATCGCTTTGATTGCATCGAAAAATATCAGTTGGAGAGTTCTTTTACTTATGCTCATTTATTGTATTTTTTTGAGAGATTTTTGATGATTCATTTACCCTTGTAAAAGCCTAGAGCTTTATGGATGTAAAAGTAGAAAGAGAGAGCCCAAACTCCATGAATTTGTGGTGGTTGAGTTGCATTCAATCAATCAAATCAATCACCTAAAAGTAGATCAAATTAGATCTTCACTTTTCCTAGATTGCAGGAAAGTGAATTGATTCCCTCCAACAACTCTTACCTCCTTCATTTGAATTCAAAATCCACTTGTACAAGTCATGGAACACTTCAAGATTCTATATAAAGACTTGAAATCACTTGTATAATACATGGAAGCAATATGGATACACTTCTGATCATCATTGTCTTGCTCCTTCATTTCTCTCCATCATCTTCTTCGCCAACAGTGAGCTTGCAGAGGCCGCTGCTCTCTCTACAAAGCTCTAAATTGGATGAGACATGGCATTGGAAAGCTATTAGTGTTTAGTTTATGCTTGTAAATTTTCATAGCATTTGTTATTGTAGATGGGGAGAAATATTAGTTTTTTTGGCTTGGGGTCGATCTCTGCATATTCTTGAAAAATAAGAAGTACCACCGTTGAGTGTGTGATTCATTCCTATAGCATATTTTGCTTATTCCTTATACTTTTGTGCATTATATAAACTCAACCCCATGTGTATCACTCCCATAAAAGGATTTTTTCTAATTGTAATCACGCTGGTCGCTATGAGCATTTGAAGTTCATTGTCTCTTCCATGGATAGTAAGTTTTTTTGAGCTAGTCGATGCGCAAACCTATCTGTTTTGTATCGACTCCTTTTCCTTGATATTCCAAAGTAAATAGTGCATTTTACTACACTTATCACATGCCTATAAGGTCTTTTTTTTGAGTCTCCATAAGCTCAAGGGCTGGTCTTGTGCCAGTTGGATGGACCAAACATCATCGCTTCGCAACTCACTTTTCTATATCCTACAAGCTTCTCCAAGTTCTTTCAACAACTCCACATCTTACCATCACATGCTTGTCCTCAAAGCTCTCTCCGTGACAACGGTGCCAAATTTGGTGTCACTCTAGCACAATGGCAAGTACCAATGTGAGGAGATCCACCTCCGAATTATCAATCCGTGGAGATGTGAGGACTAGTATGATGATTGTGAGCAAGTGAAGGCACAATTTGAGAAACACACGAGCATGCACACACATGCATACAAGGCAAGACAAAGAGTGGAAGAATGGAATCTTCTATTAGGAATCTCCAAGAAAGTATACAAAGCTCAAAAATAGCTTCAATCTCCCACTAGGTAACCCCGAAAATGAGCTCTCTAGCTCTTTTTATAGTTTTTGACTAGGTTTTGACCCTGCCCAGACCTAGTCTTCGGCCTAGTTAAAAATTAGGTTCCTAGGATGTTTTGGAGGCTCAAATGAGCTCTATAAATCATGAAAATTGGTACATAGATACTGCTAATATTCCTTCAAGCTTGAGGACTCCTCGACTTGCAAAAAATGGAGTAGGAATAATGGAAAATGGTATTTATAGTGATGTGAAATGACTAAAATCACTGTTTGGAAAATATTTTTCCATGAAAAACTATGTGGCCTACTTGTCGGATTTGCATCAATTGCTTTGCCTACTTAATCTTGCTTGGCTCGACCTTTGTTCTGACTCCCTTTGGTGGCTTCCCTGTCTCATAAGGCCTTGACTGCCCTAGCTGCTACCAACACCTAGTATATAGGATGGAGCAAGTCACCACCACAAACAGCTAACAAAAGTCCATCTAAGTGGGGATGAAGGGTAACAACCCAATCACGTGTGTGGTGTGTAGGTGCCCATGGAGAGCAGAGAATGAGCTCTCTTCCATTGGCTTATGCAAACATGTGCATATTGCATTATTTATACAACTACAATTGTAGAAAAAATCCATATATGGAATAATGAACACAATTATTTTCTATTGTGTGAAGAGAAGGAGGAATCATTCCTCCTTATTACATAGGGATTAATCTACTCTACATATTTACTAAACTCCATTTTTGAGGAGTTAGAAAGTAGGCCTTATCTAAGACGTTTAGGACATAAGTTGATGCATCTACGAGCTATGGGTTACATACTTCCATAAGAAATAAAAACATTTCATAGTTGATGGAGGAGAAGAAGATTATGATCCATATAGACCACCTTTTCACTATTTTTGAAAGTATTAAAGTGCTAATCTTTGCAAGTCCCCATATTTGGAAGAGGGAAAGGAGATAGTTTCATTGTACTTATTCACAGAAAATAGTGCATATAGGGAGTATGTCATATGTAATCTTATGTGCATTTAATATAGCCTAAAAATTATATATTATGAGGAGGATTGAAACTTTCCAAAGTACACACTTACACCGTTTGCATACAGACCCTCTCTCAGAGACCAATTAGATGCATGTTGATACATTTTATGGTCATATGTTCCTCATCCGATGTCTGTTGGGACATATTATGTCTCATTTCCAAGAGCAAGAGGATTCATGAAAAGATATTTGTATTCCAAGCAGGATTTAGTTTTTTGTAGCACCCTAAAGGCTCTGCTCGTATCCCCACCTATGCTTCTTGGATGGATAACTTTGCCATTTTGTGTCCAATTGATGTGATTCCACTTCCTATTAATCGAGCTGCTTGAGAAGCATGTTTTTATGGTGTTTGAAAGTCTCGTGAGCTTTATGAAAACATGAAACACAAGCTTTTTTAGGTGGTAGAAGACTTTTGGCTTGATTTTGAAGGAACTTATATGATGCTTTGATGGTTTTCTTGATTTCCAAGGTGTGTTGATGCCAACAGGATATGTTTAATTTGATTTTTGGGCCTAGAAAGGAATGGAGCACCTAGCATTTAAGTGCTTAGACTTTTGAATTTATCATGTATAGTTCATAGAAGGAGGACAATCTTACTTTGTTATGTAATTTTGTATATTTGGCATATGTTGACGCCTTAGGGACCCTTGCATACGCATGTAAACACATGATTAGTCATTTTGTAATAACTTTATGATGCCTCAATGTTGAGGGGAAACATTATATTCTTTATTGAAAGAAAACAAGACAAGTGAAGCAATGGATGCAAATGCATTTCAAGATTTAGAAGACCATGAGAACATGGAAGGATCGAGATGTGGCTTATCCACAAACATGGATGAGCATTTGGAGCATGGAATATTTTAGGAAAGTTTCCTTCACTCTCCCATTGTACTTTCTCTCATTTGATTCGGTTGCATGATGTATGCTTCGGTGCATATGCATGGTTATGAAGGTGAAAAATTGGAATGTTTGAATTTAGGTTGCATTAAACATTCATATAAAGATCTCTTCATCTTCGTTTAAAGCATGCTTATCAACTTCATTGCATCATGGAAATGTTATTATGATATGCTGATTATAAGTTTTATATTTTATGGAATAATGGAATGTTATATGGATTTTAATGTCTTGAGGGTTTTAATGTGATTTGCATTTTGATTTAGCAGCTGAAGACTCATGAGGGTGTGTACATGTGTGGACTTATTCAGATATTTTTGAAGATATTTAGAAGAATATTTAGAAGAATATTTAGAAGATAGTATTTTAGTTATTTTTTTG
Source organism: Ceratopteris richardii (assembly GCA_020310875.1). Lineage (NCBI taxonomy): Eukaryota > Viridiplantae > Streptophyta > Polypodiopsida > Polypodiales > Pteridaceae > Ceratopteris > Ceratopteris richardii. Next base: position 72,388,616 of record CM035423.1, on the reverse strand, counting down.
TAAAAGTAATAGATATCGTTTTAAAAAGCAAAGTTTTTGTAAATAAAGCAGATTTTCATAAACGTACGCTTTTCGAAGTGTCACCCTCATGTATCTTCTATTCAGGACATAATGCAAAATACCTATAAATACACGTGTTGTAATAGACTCATCCATGAGAGTATGTGGGGGGAGATTGTACCCAATCTGACATGAAGTCTCTTGTCTCTTTCTATTCTCTAAGTACTTTTGTGAGATTTCATTTCTGTACTTTCCTCTGCATATGTGCATTTTGAGGACCCGATCAACAATGGTATTAGAGCCGAGGTGCATCTTCAAAGGTGCTTTCTCAATGTCCGATTGTGATTCACATTGTCCATTCCATTCATGATTTGGCATCCATCTCAACCGTCCGGTCTAGGTTTTTGATTATCAAGTTTGTTTGTTTTTGGTTCGCCGGTCTATTTTTTTGAATTAGTTATTATGCACTATGCTCACTTTGACACTGTACCCCCTGTACCCCCTTTGCTCAATGTGCTCACTGTAATCACTGTACACATTGTACCCATTGTACCCCTAATGTGCACTGTGCTCACTGTACTCACTATACTCACTGTACCCATTATGCTCATTGTGCTCACTATACCCACTGTATCCCCTGTGCTCACTGTACTCACCATGCACTGTTCACTATTTGAGTTCAATTCAGATATCAAATTAGTTTATCAAGTTTGTTTATCAATTTGGTTACTCCTTTGGCTTACTCCAAGGCACTGACTAAGGCATAGAACTATGGCATAACCTTGGCATCTTTGGCTTTTCTGGTACTCATGGTTCCCTTGGTTCCCTTTGGTTCCATTGGCTATGCACAAACCAATTCTAGCTTATGAGTGGCAATAAGTGCTTAGTTATTTCCCTAGTTAGCTTAGTAATTTCTCTAGTTACCCTACTTAGTTCCTTATTTAGTATGTATGGGATTTGAACCCACAACCTGATACTTCCAAGAGATAAGCTTTATCCACTAACCTATTTTCACTTATTGATACCTCATTCCTTTTAATTAATATTTAACACAACTTTTAACACTCTCTTCATCTTATTTATTTATTTATTCCACACTCATTTATTTTATTTATCTATTTATTATTATTTATCAAATACTCTCATTTATTTTCTTTGTTTATTTGTTATTATTTATTTTATATATTTATTCATTTATTTTATATATATATATATATGCAGTAATGTAAGAAAAATTCACATGCTTAGTCCTAGGTTTTGGTTTATATAAGGCCATGGACCCTACCCATAACACCGAAGATTTTGATACATCACCCCTACCTGAGATATCACATGAGCAACAATTGGAACTTTTGCAACAAGAACTCCAAAATGCTCAGAGCAAACGAGATGCTATACTCCAACAGCTGCAAAGTGATGACAATAACCTAGTTAGCATGGTGAAGGCTATTATCAGCACTCAAGAACAAGGCACATAGACCAAGATTGGTGCAAAAAATTTCCAATTTTCATGATTCGATGGACAAAAGGATGGCCAATTTATTCTTTCATTGCTATCCCAATTTGATGATTTTTATTCTGACGAATCATATATATTCTAAAAGTGAGAAAGTGAAATTTGTTACTAACAATTTGGTGAGTAAGGCTTAATTATGGTGGAATGTTCTGTGCCATCGCATCGACCACCCCGCCATATGGACCGCATTTCAAGAAAAGATCAAGGATCCTTTCTTTCCTCCTCAGCTCAACTTACATGCTCATTGATCATAGACAACTTTTGGATGGAAAGATGGAGATACTGTGTCTACCGACACTGAATGTTTTTGGCAACAATTATTTCTTATTCGTTCACTTGAAACGATTCCTGAAGATATCTCGCAATGAAAGTATGAAGATGGTTTGGGGATGGGGACCCAAGCCAAGCTCAATAGACTATGTCCAACAACCCTCTATGAAGCTATTTCCTTTGCACATGATGCGAAGAAAGAGTTTTAGTCCATTACGAAGTCCATTCGCTTACAACAAACGTGTCAACGACAACCACCAATCAAGCCCAATTTTCCTTTCGAGCATCCTTTTCTACTTTTTCTTCTCCTACTTTTCAACACCCATGTACTTTTCAATGCCCACCTACTTCTCAATGTCCTCCTCAATCCAATTTCTTTCCAGTACCCAGGACAACCCCCTTATAAACTACCAAACCTCCAACCCTTCAAATTACGATGATGGATGCTCAACAAAAGAGGCTCCATATCACTTGTTGGCATTGTGGTAAGTTTGTTCATACTAAAGCTAAATATAGGTTGCAAACTAATGACATGAAGCATATCGGAGCTCAAGTACACAACATGGAGGTAAATCATGAAGACACCCAACCTGATTGGACCGAAGAAGCATTGGAACAGGATCTAAGTACATTGGGTAATGAAATTTCTATTCATTTTTTACTTTGCATGCAAGGTACTATCAATGGTAAAGTTGTTAATATTTTACATGATGATGGTAGTTCACATAATTTTATTTCTCATACACTAGTGCACAATCTCCAATTAAGCCCACTCCCTTCTATGTATAAAGTTAAGGCTTCATTTCAAGGAAATAGATATAATGTTACAAGTGAAGTGCATAATGTTTAGATTTGTATAGGTTCATACATAGATGAACACACATTCTTAATTGATCTTTTGCAATCCTATGATGTTATACTTGGTATGCCTTTTTGTCACCATTATAATCCATGCATTGATTATCATAAACACACAATGAGTTTTAGGTTTAACAATCAAGATATTTCTTTGTCTGTAATGCATGACTTCCAACCATTTCCATTAATTAGCCATACTCAAGTAAAACGTGCATTTAGGAAATGTTGATATATTTAGGTAGTGATGTGTGTGAACACTCTAGGACTGCCAGGGCACTTTTTTCCCTATTTAGGAGGTTTTTTTTCCCATGGCTTGTATATACGCCTATTGCCCTAATGGGCTACTTATCTTTGTACATTCTCTAGTAATACATTCAGTATTGTGTGTTGTGCTCCAAGCTTCTTCTTCTTCCTTGTGTTGTTCTGGTGCTTCCGCAGACGTCTAACTCCAACAATTGGTATCAGAGCAGGCCGTCGCTTCATCTACAACATCGTCTACACCTCTCCAATTGTAGTCTTAGATTCACACAAAATTTGATGATCATACTCAGGTGTTTTAGAGATCAAAACTGCTTCACTCTATGGTGCCGAAATCACGATCTGAGTTTGTTTCGGCCTCTGAACGCACTATCACAATGCTTATGCAAGCTATTTCATCTTTTTGTGCCAAACATGTATACCTGTTTTGGTTCGCCAGTATAAGCATCTCAAAGTGTGCTACAGGTTTAGCAGAACTCATCTGGGCAGTTCCGTTCAACTTTTTGAGATACAATCAATTTTATGCATCAAGGTAGTTTAGTCACCGACCATGGTTGAAAGCAGTGATGTATTTCGTATGTTGGCTGTTGAGGATAAGTTGGATGGTACCAACTACCCATTGTGGGCTATATGATGCGACATGTATTGGTTGCAAAAGGACTGTGGAACATTGTGCAGGGTGTTGAAAAATGTCCTATCACACCTGCAACTATTACAACTGTAGGTACTGAATCTGATGCAGAAGGTGTTGAAGATGATGATATTCTACATATTCCTGTTCGTGCTGCGATTTTTGTTGCACCTACTATAGAACAGATTCGTTGGGATGGCAAAGATGCTCAGGCACATGCATTGATAGCTTTGTCTGTCAAACGTGCCATTATTCCTCACATTCGCTCTTGCAGAACAGTTAAGGATGCTTGGGATACACTTACCACATTGTACCAAGCTAGGAATGAGGCTCATGTTGCTTACCTCCGAAAACAGTTGGAGAGTGAGCACATGAATGAAGGTGATTCTATGGACAGTTTTCTAACAAAGATCAAAGACTTGAAGGAACAGTTGATTTTTGTTGATGAGGTTAGACCAGATAGCTCACTTGTGCAAACCGTTCTGAATTATCTTCGTGAATCATATAAGAGTTTTGCTTCTACTCTTTGGTTGATGATGAAAGGCAATCCAAATGCCTTGTCATTTGAGGAGTTAGTCTCTGTTCTATTGCAAGAAGATTAGTCCAGGCAGAACAGGTCCATTATGCGTGTTGCAGATCAAGCTTTCCTGGCTACTCATAAGGGCGAAGAAAAATGGAGCTCTTCAATTAGTAAGCAGAAATTTACTAATTCTACACAATTGAAGAGGGAAGACAAAGATGAAAAGAAATCAGAAAAGCAAAAATTATTTTGCAAGTACTATAAAGGAAATGATCATATCATAAAGAACTGTCCAAAACTGGCTGCTAAAGAGGCAAAGAAGAAAGAGGATGGAATGGGTGTTGCAGAAGCCTCTACACCAAAAATGGAGTCTACTAATCTTGTGAAAGAAGAATGAGCGTTTACTATTGTTTGCAATTTTGACCCATCTTGTCATGAGTAGTGCATGTCTGCAATTGACTCAGATCTTTGGTACTTTGACAGTGGGGCAACCAAACATATTACCTCGCAGTGCAGTTTCTTCTCTTCACTCGAGCCTGCCCCTACACGGAATACTATTACATGTGCCAACAACTCCTCTTATCCTATTATGGGAGTTAGTAAGATCATTTTGCCTACTGTTGATGGTAGTTCTTTCACTTTGTTAGATGGTTTGTTTGTGCCAGGGATCAAGAAAAATATGTTATCAGTTTCTACATTAGCCAAGATTGGATTGGTTGTGAAATTTGTTGATGACAGATGTACAATTCATGATCAATCAAATGGCGATGAGATTATTGCTTCTGACATTCTATATCATGGGTTCTATAAGCTCATAGACTATGAAAGATATGTAAATGATTCGGCATGTGCAGTACATGATTCTCAGGCTATGTCAGATGCAAAGCTTTGACATGCACACTTTGGTCATCTGAACTTTGCTAGTTTGCTATGCCTACAAAAATCTCAAATGGTATCCTCTTTACCCAAACTTGAGGCACCTAGAAAACATGTTTGTGAAGGCTGTATTTTGGGCAAAATGCAGCATTCCTCCTTTCCAAAAGATGGTTCAGTTCGGGCTACTCAAAAATTATAGCTTGCACATAGTGATGTCTATGGTGCTATGTAGACACCTTCTTTTGGAAATTATCTTTACTTCGTAACTTTTATCGATGATTTTTCCAGGCATGCATGGGTATATCCATTGAAAACAAAGTTCGAAGTATTGATGTGCTTCAAATAGTTTTTGGTTTTGGCTGAAAATCTGTCAGCATGTAAAAAGGGCACCCTCCGTTCTGATCGGGGGGGGGGGGGGGGGGGATATATGTCTTCTGATTTTAATGCATTTCTGGTTGAATGTGGGATAAAACACCAGTGTACATTGTCATATACACCTCGACAGAATGGAGTTTCTAAACGAAAGAACAGGTCACTCATGGAGATGGCGAGGTGTATGGTCAAGAGTCAGGCTTTACCACATAGTTCCTGGCTTGAGGCTATCATGTGTGCAATATATGTACTTAACCGGTGTCCCACTAAAGCGCTACAGTCTATCACTCCATATGAGGCTTGGCATGATCGCAAGCCATTTGTTGCACATATGCATGTTTTTGGTTGTTTTGTATATGCATTAGTGCTTGAACAACATCGCAGAAAATATGATGATAAAGCAGTAAAATATTATTTTGTTGGGTATAGTTCTGAAAATAAAGGCTATCGTCTGTTTCATCCACAGATTAAATGCATTCTGGTTAGCCATGATGTTGTTTCATGTACTAAGGAGAGATCTATTAGCTCCAAAGGCATGTATGATACTTTGCTGCCTCTTTTTACAAGTGGACAGTCTAGTGCTAGTCCTAATGAGGCAACTTCTTGGCCTTTGCAAGTTTCACGTGATGATGCAGATCATCCCATTTTTTATGCAGATTTACGTGATGCACTTGTTGATGAGAGAGCTGACATTGAGGAGGCAAAAAATATGCCAAAATGATTGGCGTAAACTTTGTGTGACAACAAATTAGATGCACCTCTATCATATCATACTCGATCAGGCTCTCATAGTGCTTCTTTTGCATCAGATTGCTATGCTATGGCTGCATCTAGTCTCTATGATGAGAATGAGCCTGTTTCATTTGACGAAGCACAAAATTCAAAAAATTGGATGGCTGCTATGCAATCTCAATATGATGCTATAATGAAGAATGATACTTGGTCTTTATGTGACTTGCCTCCTAGCAAGAAGGCCATTGGCATTAGGTGGGTTTACAAGCTGAAGCGTAAGCCTGATGGAACAGTTGATAGGTATTAAACTAGGCTTGTTGCAAAGGGTTATGCACAGGAAAGAGGCATTGATTTTGATGAGACCTTTGCACCTACATGTCGTATGACTACTGTTCGGAGCATCTGTGCACTTGCAGCCCATCATGGTTGGAATGTACATCAGTTGGACATTAAAATTGCATTTCTGAATGATGACTTGCATGAAGAAGTGTATGTTTTTCAGCCTCGTGGCTTTGTGTAGAAAAGTCATGGAAACCAGGTGTGTAGGTTAAAGAAGGCATTATATGGTTTAAAGCAAGCACCACGTGCTTGGTATGAGAAGATACATGCCTATCTCATAGCACATGGTTTTGAGAACAGTCCAACTGAAAGCACCTTATATGTTAAGCATGCTAATGATGTGCTTATGATCATTGTTGTCTATGTTAATGACATGCTGCTCAGTGGTCCTATTGAGAAGCATATTGCTTATTTTAAGGCTGATTTGCATGCCTCATTTGAGATGTCTGATTTGGGGCATTTGCATCACTGTTTGGGCATTCAATTTATGCAAGTTGATGGTGGAATGGCTTTGTGTCAAATGAAATATATTGACACATTATTGCAGCGTTTTGGCCTTGAAGACTGTAAGCCTATTGCCACTCCTATGGAGACAGGTTTACGATTGAGTCTTCATGATGCTGGAGATGCATTTGATGTTGTCCTCTATCAACAGGCTGTTGGATGCCTGATTTACTTATGCATTACTCGGCCAGATATTCAATTTGCTTTCTCACAGATGAGCAGGTTTATGCAATGCCCAGGTGTCAAGCATTGGCAGGTGGTTAAGCGCATCTTTCACTACTTGAGTGGTACTCGGCTACTTGGGTTGTTTTATCCCAAGGGGGGATCACTACCGCCATATTTGCATGCTTTTTCTGACTCAGATTGGGCTGGTTGCTATGACACTCATGTGTCCACTAGTGGCTTTTGCTTCATGCTTAGTAGCTCATGTATATCTTGGTTGAGAAAGAAGCAGCCTAATGTGGCCACTTCCAGTTGTGAGGTTGAGTATAGGGCAGCTTTCACAGCTACTGTTGAGTGTGTGTGGCTCAGTCGCCTTATGGCTGATTTGGGTGTTGGCCAGTCTTCTGCCACCACCATCTTCATTGACAGTCAGAGCGCATTGGCAGTTGCAAGGAACCCTATGTTCCATGCTCACACCAAGCACATTGAGGTGCATTATCATTATGTCAGGTAGAGGTTCTCTGCTGGGAGAACAACTTGGCATATGTGCCCACGCAGGAGAACATTGCAGACCTTTTCACGAAGGCTCTACCTAGGGAGAAGTTTGAAGCTTTCCGCAAATCTTTGGGCTTACTTCCTTTTGTGGAGTGATTTCCACATACCTTGGAACTTCCTTATACATGAGTGCCAACTTGTTCATCGCATCACTCCCAGGGGGGATTTGTTGATATTTTTAGGTAGTGATGTGTGTGAACACTCTAGGACCATCGAGGCACTTTTTTTTCCATCTTTAGGAGGTTTTTTCCCCCGGCTTGTATATACGCCTATTGCCCTAATGGGCTACTTATCTTTGTACATTATCTAGTAATACATTCAGTATTGTGTGTTATGCTCCAAGCTTCTTCATCTTCCTTGTGCTGTTCTCGTGCTTCTGCAGACGTCTAACTCCAACAAGAAAGGCTATAATTCATGTATTGTTTTTGTCAATAACATAGATGACTATACACATATACTTCCTAATGCACATAAATCATTTATGGATTCTTATAAGGATTGTTTTATGGCTGATTTTTCTTCCAAACTACCACCTTCTAGGGGATCTCTTGACCATAGTATAGACATAATTCTTGGTAGTTCTCCTCCCCATAAAGCACCTTATAGGCATGGACCTTTATATCAACAAGAAATAGCTAATCAAGTTAAGGATCTACTCCACAAAGACCTTATAAGAGCTAGTTCTTCTCTCTTTGGAGCACCTGTTCTTTTAGGAGAGAAGAAGAACAAGACTTATATGATGTGCATTGACTATAGAACACTCAATAAGATCACAATTAAAAACACAAATCCTATTCCTAGGATAGATGGTTTGCTAGATAAACTTCGTGGAGCACATATCTTTAGCAAAATTGATCTTAAATCTGGGTATCATCAGATACGAATGACACAAAATGACATTTATAAGACTGCTTTTATTACTCAAACTGGTCACTTTGAATTCATGGCAATGAATTTTAGACTCACCAATGCACCTGCTATATTTGCATGCATGATGAATAATATTTTTCGTGAGTATCAAGATTTTGTCGTTGTTTCTTTGATGATATACTTGTCTATAGTGAGAATGATGATGACCATGCAAATCATTTAGCAACTGTCTTTATGCATGGGGATTAGCACAACAACAATCTTTTGAAAAACTCAAACATGCACTTTCTCATGCACCCATTTTGCAATTACCAAATTTTGCACAATCTTTCCATGTAGTTATACATGCTAGTGGTTTAGGTATAGGTATTGTATTAATGCAAAATGATCATCCCATTGCATTTGAAAGTAGGAAACTTAAACCTTCTGAAAAGAATTGTAGTACATATGATAAGGAACTTTTAGCTGTTGTGGAAAGAGATGCATGAACAACCATATATGGGTCATAGGGACATACACAGTACTATTTCTACATGTAAATAATTTTTCTTTTGGCAAAATATAGAAAAGGATATTGCACAATATGCTTCCCATTGCATTGTGTGTCAACATGTGAAAATACATCATGGTAAACCATTTGGATTATTAATGCCACTTCCCGTACCTAATGGACCATGGGAACAAATTTCTATGGATTTTATTATTGTTCTTCGTACAACTTTATCTCATAATGATATGATTTGGACAATTGTTGATAGGTTTAGTAAACAAGAATATTTCATTCCTTGTAAAAAGACTCTTTATGCACCTCAAGCTGCTAAATTATTTAGTAAATGTATTTTTCCGCATCATGATTTTCCAAAAGTTATTCTTTCAGATCGAGATGTTCGTTTTTGTAATCACTTTTGGGTTGCATTATTTCAAAATTTAGGTTCTAAAATAGAATTTAGCTCTACATTTCATCCTGAAAGTAATGGGCAAAGTAAAGCTATGAATAATACTATTTTAGATCTATTGAGTTGTTATTCTTAAGATAATTTAAGTAATTGGGATGAGAAAATTCCTTTGTTACAGTTTGCATATAATAACACAACACATACCACTAATGGACATGCACCATATGAAATTTTTTATGGTAAAAAGCTTCCCACTCCCATGATTCTCACTCAAACTAATATATCTATGGCTGATTCTTTTGCACAAGATCATATTTCTACACTTCATGAGGTTCATGAGCACATTAAGAAGAGTTAAGAATGTTACATGTGTAATGTTAATAAAAAAACGAGTAGCTAAACAATTTAATGAAAATGAATTTGTATGGATATGAATAATTAAAAGGAATTTGAAAAATATTTCACAACATCCTAAAGTTAAACTTTTGTGCCATATTATTATGGACCTTTCCATATTATTCAAAAAATTAATGAGAATGCTTTTAGACTAAACATACCTTCTGATTGGAATATACATAATTCTTTTCATATTAGTTTATTGAAATCTTTTAAAGGAAATTTACCACTCACTCCTATTTTAGATGATCCTCCATTACTTGAAGAGGATGCTGAAATTTTAGTTCCAGAGAAAATACTTGATTATGATGTTACTACTGCACACAGAGGTAACCAATATCATAGAAATTTAGTTAAATATAAAAATCACTGACTTGAAGAATCTCAATGGATTCATAAAACATCACTAACTCCACACTATGATCATTTGATTTCTACATATCATTCACAATCATGTTAAATTCCAGTTTTTCGATTCTATGCATGTGTTTTTACATGGAACATGCTTATGATTGTTCAATGATGGGATATGTGGCTGGCCATTCATATCTATTTTATTTTTATCAATTGAGGTCAGTTGCTCATCAATTGGGAGGCATGTTATTCTTT
>CM035423.1:72203252-72373252 GCA_020310875.1 Ceratopteris richardii | reverse complement strand
TAAATACCTTCACATTTTGCCTTTTAATTCTTCAAATGTACACCTAAGAGAGGGTTAACCTGAACCTTCCAAACACTTCAAAACCACTTAGAACCTTAGAGAAATTACAGAAATACCTCTGCAACCTGCAACCTGCAACCAACTTTCTGCAATTATACCCTTTGTGACAATTAATTGTGCACTACATGTGCACCTTGACACTCGACTTTGAACTCTTTGACTTTACGCCTATTGACTTTCAGCCTTGAACGTGTTGAATTTGAGCAGCTTGACTTTGACCTTTTGACTTTGATTATGGTTGGCTTTGATTGTAGTTGACTTTGACTGTAGTTGACTTTGACCAATATGACTCTTATGGGCTCAACAGTTGCCCACCACCTAATTCGTGTGCAGCCAACGATGCCAACGGTGACTTCGGTGACTCGGATGACAAGGTCTATGCCTTGGTTGTCGCCTTAGTCGTAAGCTTTGGAGAAAGACGGGGAGGGGGGTTGCTCGCTTCGCTCGCACAAAAGGGACAAAGCTTTTGCGTTGAACTCCTTTGATACTAGTGAAGTATTTTGATGGCGATGCACCACAGTGCGCTCTCCTTCTTGCGAGCTCCACGCCGATATCCTTGGAGTAGAAAACCAAGCTCCTAAGGCTGCACACGGTACTCCGCATAGAGACTATAGAATACGAGAAAACATAGTACACAAGGAGCACGAAGACAAACTTCTTAGGTCTTACAGATGTGGTCAAACTTACAGTTTGTGACTGACCAGACCACTATATGCTTTATTAAAGAACATATAGAAAGTGTCCAGTGGCCATTTGGCCTTTCACATGGACACTAACGGTAACACAATGCACTCTGATTGTCAGTGAAGATGGTGGTGGTAGAAGACTAATCAACAGCCAAATTAGCCAAGAGGCATATGAGCCACAGACACCAGAGAGTCATTGTGAAAGCTACCCTATTTTGAACCTGCAACTAGAAGAGGCCATAGTAGATTACTTCTTACTAAACCAAGGTATGCATAGCTACCAAGCATGAAGTAAAAACCACTGGTGGACACATGAATGTCATAGAAACCGGCCCAATCCGAGTCAAAAAAGGCATGCAAATATGGTGGTAATGATCCCTCCTTAGGATAAAACAATCCAAATATCCGAGTACCACTCAAGTAGTGAAAGATGCGCTTAATTGCCTACCAATGCTTGACACCTAGGCAATGCATAAACTTGCTCATCTCAAAGATAGAAAACTCAATATCAGGCAGAGTTATGCATAAGTAAATCAAGCATCCAACAGTCTTCTAATAAAGAATAACATCAAATGCATTTCTAGCATCATGAACACTTGACCATGAACCTGTTTCCATAGGAGTGGCAATAAGTTTGCAATCTTCAAGGCCGAAATGATGCAATAATGTATATTTTGTTTGACACAAATTTATTCCCCCATCAACTTGCATAAACCGAATGCCCAAATAATGATGCAAATGGCCCAAATCTGACATATCAAAAGAGGCATGCAAATCTGCCTTAAATTCAGCAATGTGCTTCTCATTAGGACTAATGAGCAGCATGCCATCAACATACCTAACAATGATCAGAAATATATAATCTCCATGATTAACATATAAGGTGCTCTCAATTGGACTGTTCTCAAAACCATGTGCAATCAAGTATGCATGTATCTTTTCATATCAAGCACATGGTGCTTCCTTCAAACCATATAATGCTTTTTTCAACCTACACACTTTGTCCAGGTGATGTACATTCATCATTCATCTCAGTTGAGGCCTAGAGTTAGGATTTGTGTACATCACATTTGAATATTCGAGCTCCCAATTAGGTTCACTAGGGGTTTCATATGGGTAAATCTCATGGTGCTCCGGTGAATCCATGTAGTAAGCTGGTGGGCTATCTACATGTGTTGAGTCAAAGCTTTGAGCATTAGGATCACTTTCTGAAATCCACAAGGGTGGTGGTATTAGGGTTCTACTTAAGATATCCTCGACTGATGCATACTTGATTGGGACCACATTGATTGAGGGTGGTGGCTGTTGATCTAGCACTGGTTGAGGACTTTGTTGAGCTTGGTATGGTGGCTCGTAAGGTTGTTGGGGTCTAAGGAGTTGCTAGGGTTGGTATGGATTCAGATATCTCCCTTGTTGTTGATGGTAGTTTTGCCTGACCACCTGCCTATTGTAAGGGTAGTCTTGTGCAGTGTGGTTAGTGTATCGTCACTCTATCATGCAGTATTGGCTATTAGGGTTCCCTTGGGGTGGAGCCATAATTGGGCAAACATTAGCCATGTGATATCATCCACATGTATAACATCGTTTCACTGAGACCATCCTAGGGGTATACTTGCTTGAGACTCCTAATTTTTGAGCTACTTTCACAACCAAATCCTTGATTGAAGTTGATGGTTTGGAGGTGAAACTAGTAGAACTATATGAATCCTTAAAGATTTTGGGAAGTTTTAACTCGTCCCCTAAGTTTTCCTCAATGTCTATGCACATGCGCACATACTGCTCTATGTATCTAGGCTCCTTTAAGTACACATAAGATCATAACTTTGCTTTAGCAAGCCATCGAAGAATAGTGCCACTTGTTTGGCTGATGTGGGTACCTCTAGAATAGGGCATCTTTCCAAGTACTGTCTAAGTCTTCTTTCGGCTAGTCAAATTGTTTCTTGAGGTGTTTTCTTGAAGCTATGTATCAAGGATGAGGTATTGTGCCTGATGCCACTCTTATAAAACTCAGTGATGAATGATTCTAGCAACTAGCCAATAATCTTGAGTTGATCTTGATGTAGTAGTTAAAAGCACACCAATGCTGTATTCTTCAGAGTAAGATCAAAAGCATTGTATTGAGTGAACAAATCATCAACTTGTTCAGCTCTTAACACTTTTCTAAACTCCTCTACATGATCATACAGGTCTCCAGTGCCATCGAAGTAATTTTCATGGACTTAATCAATTGGGTATGTCTCAATATCCTAGGATGTTCTCCAGAGTAGTCGAAGTAATTTTCATGGACTTGACCAGTTGAGTGGATCTCAATATCCTAGGATGTTCTCTAGGTCTTGGCAAGGGAAACTCATACATGCCTCTTTGGTGTCTTGGACCTCTATGCCTCTCCTAATCTGTTCTATCTATTTCCAATCCTGATCTATCTCTTCCTAAGGGGTGTGCAAAGCTTACCTCAAGCTACTCCTTGGTTTTTTCCTTATGACTACCATGAATCTGAGATAACCCAACTCCATGTTGACCATGAGCAACATTAGAGCTCCTTGGGGGGCAAATTAACTCACCCTTCCAAGTGTACGCATGCCTACCATGTTGCATCACTAAGAACATTGTTTCCAAAGTTTTATCTAAATAGACAACCTTCCCTAGAGTCTCGGCTGATCTGGTTACCTACCTTTTTAGGCTAATCTGGTTTAAATATCCAAAAGGTTTCATCAGTGTCTCTATTCAAAGAGAGCTCAATGCTTTGTTATCTTGAGGGATCCACTCTGGCTTAATTGTTCTAGTCAAAATGGACTTGCCATGAGGCATTCTCAGTTCCCTTCCCATATTTCCTTGTTCCATGTCTCCTATGTCATTCTTTTTCTTTGGACTGACAATTCCAAACTCATTTGTTCTATCTCATAAGCTAGTAACCACATACATGGTTCCCTACTTATCAATATATGAACCCTCTTCAAATTTGACCACTAAGTGTTCAATTCTAAAGGGTTGATCAAATTTTTTGAGTTGGACAACGCATCTAACCATTGTCATATATGTGGGCACCTAATTAATTTGTTCCAATGTATTCTTATTGAGTATTATAGGGACCTTTTGGTGTTTATAGATAGGCTACTCCTTAACTACCCACAAGTCTTTCCAAACTAAATGACATTTTCAAATTATTAGTTTTAGAGCTTAGTACGTAGGGATAGTCATTGAGCTACTGACCCCATAACCTAGCTATGGGATTGACACTAGCTTTAGAGGATCTGATGCTTTGTCTATCCCAATCTAGGTGTCTACCTAGCCTAAGGTTCATCCACCTTGTCTATTAACCCAATTTTTTTCAAGTGCAACCACATTGCAGTGTTCTTTTGTCACAATCACTTGTTCTTTTTAGGTTCCTCTTTTGGTGTGAAAATTTGTCTCTTGAGTCACATCATTAGGAATGCTTAAGTTATAGCATAATGGGATGTGTGATCGACAAAGTTATATTCTTTTTTCCATTAGGATTTTTTGATATTGTGTTCTAGCTATACCTCAACTTGAGTAATTAGGTTTTTCTTGTGCTTGATTCATGGCTAGCACACCCCTAATCAATCAAAATCCCTAATCGCACTTAGCCGAGGCTAGAAATTCACTAAGGGAGTTAAAGATTCTTCCAACCTTGCGATGCTATGATAAGTGATCCAATGTCCAAGAAGCATGCTCCCCAACTATGACATGTATGCAAGCTAGTCCATTGCCTTGCCCAAGGGCTCCGATTGCCTACACAAATATCAATTTTTAGCTCTAAAATTCAAAAAATTAGAATCCCTAATTTTTGGCCAAGAATGGTTGTCTACCCCGATCAACAAAGTCTTTCTATCGTGATGGATAGAGTTTCCATCATGGTTGTCAATTGCCATGGACAGGCCCGTTGTGATGGATAGGCCCATTGCGATGGACAGGCCCGTCATGATGGGCATCTGTCTATCGTACAATGGACATTGTCTATTGCTATTGATAGATTATCTATAATGATTGGGAGTTTGTGATGGACCCTATGTCACAGAGGCTATCTATCGTGATTGATACATTTGATCGTAAACCTCTATCTATCACATGAACGTGTCTATCGTGATGGACACGCTATCTATTGTGATGGACACCCTTGTCCGTCATCCATTAGGGACAAATAGCTATCTGTCTCGATGGATACAAAAACAAGATTTTTTGAAAACTTTTAACTATTAGTTATGTGCAAGTATTGTACTCTACTATGGTGCACTCTTTTTTACCAAATGAACACTTCCATTATCTGTCATGATTAACAAAGACCTTTGCCTTAGGATGTGAGCATAGAGATTCCGTACCTATTGTAGTTGCTGTTGTTGTTATGGATGTTGATACCTGTTAGAAAGCTCAAGGAACACACAAGAATGCATTGCATACAATCGCTCTCTCTCCTTCACTCTCACAAGGGAAATCAGAAGAATGAATGGAAGGTGAGAATACAACAAAAATTCACTGAATTTCGCGAAGATGGAAATGGAGGTAGGGAGGAGGTAGAGATGGTAGAGGTGATGATGAAGGAGATGAAAAAGTAAATAACAAGTGTTTACCTATGCTTCCAACATCACATCTCTACGTCTTACCATCACATGCCTGTCCTCGAAGCTCGATCTCAGGCAACAATTGATATCACTCTAGCACAATGATGAGTATCAATGTGAGGAGATCCACCTCATAATTGTCAATCTGAGGAGACATGAGGGAGGTATGACAACCACGAGCGAATGATTACACAAGTGCATGAGTGAGAAGCACACTAACATGCTCACACATATACACGCATATACATGGTAAGACAAAGAGATGGAACAATGGAGTCTTCAATTAGCCAAGACATGAGTTTACAATGCTCTTTGTTACTTCAACTCCCCACAATCCAATCAGAAAAATAAGCTCTCTAATCCTTTTTATAGTTTCTTACTAGGTTCAGTGCTATTCAAACCTTGTGTCTGACCTAGTTAAAAATAGGTTTCTAAGCTAATTTGGGGGCTCAAATGAGATCTAAAAATTATGAAAATTGTTACGTAGGTAGATCAACTACTCCTCAAGCTCAAGGAATCCTTGGCTTGAACAAAATGCAGCTTGATTTATCAAAAACTGAATTTACAATGTAGTGAAGTGATAAAAATCACTGTTAGTTACACCTTTGTTTTGGAAAAAGAAACTTAGCTTATTCATCTATTCTACATGGGCTCTCTTGTCTGCTCGATCCCGCTTGGCCTTCCCTCTACTCTTGTTCCCTTTGGCTCGTCTGTCTCATGCTTCCTTGCCATGTGAGTCTGCATGGATCTCCTTGACTACTACCAACATCTTGTTCAAAGGAAGCTTCTACATAGTCTTTCCAACTTTTCCAACTCATTGTCCCTCAACCTCCAACAAGTTAGGTAGTATATGATAGAGGAAATCAAGAAGGTATTGATCACTATTGTTTTTCTAACCATGTGCAATTGCATGCCCTTCCAATATTGAAATTTGATTTCAAGTTTTTTCAAGACCCACTCCCATCTCTGAGTCATCAAAGTCCCAAACCCCAATGGGATACCAAGAAAAAAGAAATGGCCTGAAACAAGTTATTTGCAACCTTGATCTACAAGAAACTAAGGTGGTGGTTACATGATTGTCTTACAATTTGTCTTTGCATGGTAGATTTTGTAGCCAAAAGATGTGCAAAAAATATCCAAACATTGCAATATCAGAGTCACATAGACACACTCATGAAGAATAAAGGTGTAAGTGTCGTTTGCAAAAATCACGAGCAACATCTAGTCACCTCCATTTCAAAGAGAGATCCCTCTAATATGGCCCATCAAAATATGATTGTGAACTAGGCAACGAATGACATCCATGGCCATAGCAAATAACAAATGGGCTAGAGGACAACCTTATCTAATGGACCTTTTGAGTACTATATTCGAGGTGAGTTGGCCATTGATATTGGTTTGAGTTGAAGCATTACCTAAGAGATTTGAAGTCATCTTTAAAAACTTCCATCCAAATCCCAAGTCCTTAAGGAATAAGAGATTTGAAGTCATCTTTAAAAACTTCCATCCAAATCCCAAGTCCTTAAGG
This sequence comes from Ceratopteris richardii, assembly GCA_020310875.1. Lineage (NCBI taxonomy): Eukaryota > Viridiplantae > Streptophyta > Polypodiopsida > Polypodiales > Pteridaceae > Ceratopteris > Ceratopteris richardii. Next base: position 72,366,401 of record CM035423.1, on the reverse strand, counting down.
GATTGCAAGATGAAGTCTAACTCTAACCTATCATAAGCTTCATCAAAATCTATCTTTACAAAGAGAAGGTTTTGGTTTGACTCTTTTACATACTCAACGCCTTCCCAAATATCAATAATGACCTCTAAAATTGACCTCTCTTTGATGAAATATTTTTTATCTTCATGCACCCACATCCTCATATGACTTGCAATGTGATTTATCAAAGCTTAGCCATGACCTTGTACTCAATTTTGAGCCTGGTGATAGGTCTCTAGTTTTCAATGATGTTCTCGTTGTCTTTCTCCTGGATCAATTTTATGATCACTTCATTCAAGCATCTCAAGAGAGCATCAAAATTGAGTAGCTTAAATGTGTCTAGCTCTCATTGCAGTTGGGTGACCAAAGCCTTGGTTCTAGAATGCATCATGGATACCCACTCAAAATGGATACTTTCTTGTTCTATATCATGGCCACCATAGTAAGCTCTTCCAAGATTGACTAGGTGGTATAAGAGCTCTTTGTTTATTTTTTGAAGTCATGGGGAGGGGCTTCTCAAACCATTTTTTATTCATCTCTTTGCACTTGAGAAGACTAGCTCTTGGAGCCCTAGTCCTAATGAAAAGCTCAAGAACTATGACCCCATATTTTAGTTTCTCCTTTCGAATTGCTTGGTCAAAAGATTTCCCAAAATCCACCTTTTGGGGCATCCCATAAAGAAAAGAGTTCATCGAAAAATTCATTGAACAATTCACCTTCCATCTCATCCAAAAATGCTAGAAAAAGGGCCATAAAAGAATCCTCCCTTCCTTGCAAAGCCCTTTTATGACATAGTCTAGAAATCTCTAGAGATGCTAATCCAAAACTTGCCACGTAACTCTGCCAAAAGTAGGGAAAATAAAATTGAACCTAGAAAGATGGTTAGACAAATTTGATTGCATTGTTTCTTCTAGTCGGAGGTTGTGTAATAGTGATCTTGTGTCTTCAAAAGAGTGTCGAAAGCAAGATTTTGAATCCTCCTCTCATTCTACCTTAAGGACATACAAATAGGATTTGTTGATAATGTACATGATCGATGGGACTTGGTCATGGAAATGCATGATGTGACAAGGAAATTCAACACTCCCCCTATGCAATGTCTCAAGAAATTCAACACTCCCCCTATGCAATGTCTCAAGATTGGCATCAACAAAGCGTCCAAAGGATGATCGAACTTCCGTTGAAAAAAACAAAGAGTTCAAAGGATCCTACTAGGCATATCAAATATTATCGCAAGGCTAGAATTTATCGGAACCATCAAATTTTGAATGTTGCCAATAGAACTTGTAAGAAAAACAATGAAGACCACAAGTTATCGGGATAAGAACAATATGAAGAAAAAACCAATGTTTAAATCTCAAAAAGTATATAGCATTGCTCCATTAGAATATATTCATAACATATATTTTTCACAACTCGCATGTGCTAATAGAGCTCAATATTAATATTCCAACAAGATCTCGGCAACAGAAAAAATATTTGTAAGACCACACTACAAATTTCAAAGAGTGGAGTGCAACATATGTAAGATTACACTACAAATTGCAAGGAGTAGAGTGCAAGTCACAACATAACGTCCTTGCAAGATGATTCCACAAGCGCTATAGCATTGATCTTTTTATTTGACTTGGTGATCCACCAACCTTGCTTGGCTTGCCAATGTTGAGCACCAAGAGAGAACATTCACCGATCTCTCATTTTTTTTTTTCATTTCCTTTTGCACCAAGTTGTGCTACCCCCTTCAATAGCAAAACCAATGTTTCTCTTCTGCACTTGGTGTTGCTATCATGGACAAAGGAAACCACCCTAAACCTTAGATTCCATGTGAACCCTGCATCTCATGATTGGTTCAAAATTAGGAGAAACCAATGCTTCCATTGCGTTTGGAACATGCCAAAACCCTAAGATCGATTGTCTACTTGCCCGATTCAGATATCTAGAGCTCATGTTTTGAATTGATGACATCATCAATGACATCATCAATTCGTAACCGCCTTTCATGAACCGCCCTTGAAAACCTATATAAGGAGGGGTTGGTTACATTCATAATCAGTCTTGCCAATACCAGTTTTGGGAGCTCAAGGAGTCATGACCGCCAAGTAAGTACTCTTCAAGTTCCAGTTCTAGTTCTTGTCTTGTTCCTTGTTCTAGTCTAGTTCTTGGACATCCTATCTTGTCCTCTTGTAATCTCGTAGTACGAGATCCTGTCGATTTATTTCTTGTATCTAGTTCATCTCCGAGAAGGGAGTTCTTGTAATCTAGATATCTTGTCTCATACTTACGATCCCAGGTTGTGGGATCTCCTGTATCATCTCTAGTCGAGTTATTCATACCTATCAATCCCGGGTTGTGGGACATCTTGTATCAATCACATAGTCTTGTATTGTTTTCCCTTCGTGGGTGTTCTTGTTATCAAAAGTGTATTTCCGAAATCTTGTCTACTGTAGTCAGAGAGCACAATCTAGTGCTCCCCTGACATTTTGGCAAGTCTAGCTTCTATTGAAGACCAGGCATCATGGAGAACGCTTATGAACAGATTGTAGCATCACTTCAGAGTCTCCAACAACAAGTCGAAGACCTAAGTCATCGACAGACACAAGCCAAGATGGGACATCCAGTGCATGTCGGTGCACTCCTCCAAGAATTACAAGAACGAATCGGGAGTCTTCAAGCAAATCAAGGGAGTATTCAAGTGAATCAATGGCCTAGTACATCATTTATGAAGGAACCCAAGATTTGCATGCCAGAAAAGTTCGATGGGGATCGCACAAAGTTTCGTGGATTTCTCCAACAAGTTAAATTGTACATCCGTATGCAACCTGATAGATACCCTGACGAGGCATCCAAGGTGGGGTTTATTGGAACCTTGCTTTGTGGCCAAGCGTTATCATGGTTTGCCCCAATCTTGGAGAAGAACATGGTAGTACTTCAGGACTATGAGGGGTTTCTTCAAGAACTCACCGCCACATTTGGAGATGCAGATACAAGTCGAGTAGCAGAAACAAAACTTCGGAAGTTATGTCAAGGTAACCGCCCTGCCTCTACCTATGCATCTGAATTTAGGTAGTTGATATGTGATCTCACTTGGCATGAAGATTATTTCATAAACCAATTTAGATGGGGTTTAAGAGATGATGTGAAGGACCTTTTGCTCATGATGCCAGAGGTTAAAACATTGAATGAGTATATCATGCAAACTACTCAATGTGATAACCGACTTTTTGAAAGAAAACAAGAAAAACAAGTAGAAGGAAGACCTCGCCAGTGGAAACCCTTCCAACCCACTCCTAAAGATGAGTCTATGCCTGAACCTATGCAAATAGATGTAACTAGGTTTCAGCCTCTAACACTAGAAGAGAAACAGAGAAGGAGAGCTAACAAGTTATGTCTATATTGTGGAAACCCTGGACATATTGCAATTAATTGTCCGAACAAGAGAACAAATTCCAGAGTCACAATCACCCTTGTAGAGCAGGGAAACGACGAAGTCCAATTGTAAAAGAGACCGTGCAGCCGGACCATGACATTAGAAAGGGTCTCATAATTCCAGCTACACCCATAGAAACATGTCTTGCACCTGTCAAGTTAATCATTCCCAAGAAGACCCTTTCCCTTACAGCCCTGGTAGATTCAGGAGCCTCCTCATGTTTCATCGATGCAAGATTGTATAGGAAACATGGAATTCCTATACTTCAGAAGAACAAACCAGTAGTAGCTGAAGTAGTAGATGGACTACCTTTAGCATCTGGGAATATACCCATGGAAACCACACCATTGAGAGTACACCTTGGTGACCATGAATCCCACATATGTTTCAATGTAATATCAAGCCCAGTACATCTAGTTATCATTGGAATGCCTTGGTTAAAGAGGCATAATCCAGACATTAATTAGAAAAAGAATAAAATCACCCGTCGAGATATCCAGAAGAACCCAACATATGTCGGCGCCAAAGCCTTCATACATGCATTGAGGAAGGAACCTATATATATGATCTATGCCATGCCAGCTCAAGAATCCAAGAAAGATGATCAGTACAGCTACCCAATCAGTACAAAGGCTTTGAAGATGTTTTTGAAAAGAAGAATGCAGATATCCTCCCAGAGCATAGACCTTACGATTGCCCCATAGATCTTCAAGAGGGAGAATAACCACCCTTTGGACCAATTCACAGACTATCCCCAGAGAAACTTACAGAACTACGCAAGAACATTGATGAGAATCTAGCAAAGGGGTTTATCAAACACTCGAAGTCTCCAGCAGGAGCTCCTATTTTATTTGTAAAGAAGAAGGATGGGACTCTTCGGATGTGCGTAGACTATCATGGATTGAATAAAGTCACTGTAAAGAATAGATACCCGCTACCACTTATATCAGAGCTCTTGGAATGCCTTGGAAAAGCAAAATTCTTCACAAAGATTGATCTCTGAGGAGCTTACAACCTTCTCAAGATCAGAGAAGGAGATGAATGGAAGTCAACATTTCGAACAAGGTATGGCCATTTTGAATATGTAGTTATGCCATTCGGTCTTACAAATACTCCAGCTGTCTTCCAACATATGATGAATGACATATTTCGAGAATATTTAGATGATTTTGTTGTAATATACCTTGATGATATCTTGATATTCTTCAAAAATCTAGAGGATCATGAATGTCATGTAAAGATAGTCCTAGAGAAACTAAGAGAAAAAGGATTATATGCGAAATTGGAGAAGTGCTCTTTCCATAAGACAGAAGTGGAATTTTTAGGGTATATTGTATCAGATAGAGGAATTTTTATGGACCCTAAGAAGATTCAAACAATCCTTGATTGGCAACCACCTTCATGTGTTCGAGATGTACAGTCCTAGAGAAACTAAGAGAAAAAGGATTATATGCGAAATTGGAGAAGTGCTCTTTCCATAAGACAGAAGTGGAATTTTTAGGGTATATTGTATCAGATAAAGGAATTTTTATGGACCCTAAGAAGATTCAAACAATCCTTGATTGGCAACCACCTTCATGTGTTCGAGATGTACAATATTTTCTGGGCTTTGCCAACTTCTATAGGATATTCATCAAAGATTACTCCAAGATAGTGACACCTCTTACCAAGCTTACAAGGAACTCCAAATTCTCATGGACCGAAGAAGAAAAAGCATTTCAGACCTTGAAATCAGCATTCACTACTGCTCCAATTCTAGTTCATCCTGATTCTACTAAGCCCTTCTTCCTAGAGACAGATGCATCAGACTTTGCCCTAGGGGCCATTCTCTCACAATATGGAGATGATGGATACCTACATCCAGTTGCATATAATTCAAGGAAATTTTCTTCTCCGAAAATTAATTATGAAATTCATGATAAAGAACTTCTTGCCATAGTGAACGCGTTTGATACTTGGTGTCACCATCTAGAAGGAGCAGCTCATAAAGTTATCGTGTATACAGATCACAAGAACCTAGAGTATTTTATGACCACCCGCATCCTCAATAGAAGGCAATCTCGATGGAGTAACTTTTTATCCAGGTTCAACTTTGTCATCACATATCGTCGAGGACAACAACAATGTCAGTCAGATGCCTTGTCAAGAAGATCTTACCTTGCACCAAAGAAGGGTGAAGAGGCCTTTGATCAACAAGAGAGTGTATTACTCAAGCCTGAGCATCTCCAGTTAGAAGCTATCTCTTCAACCCATCCTGAAGATTCAGCCTTGAATCATTTGATTCGTGAGAATCTACCACAAGATGAATTATTTTGTAATGTTAAGCAAAAAACTCAAGAAGGAAAAGTCCAAGAAGTAAATGAATTCCAGGAAAAGGACGGGTTACTATTCTATAAGAACCTATTGTATGTCCCTCCATGAAAGCCCAGGATCCAAGTACTTCAACAACGTCATGACAACCTTGCAGCAGGACATTTTGGAGTAAATAAAACAATAGAACTCATATCCAACGATTTTTGGTGGCCTCAAATGTGGAAGTCAAAGAATATATCCAAACCTGTGACACTTGCAATAGATCTAAGGTACCACGACATAAGCCTCATGATCTCTTGCAACCTTTACCTATTCCAAAAAGGTCATGGGCTTCATTATCTATGGATTTCATCACATATCTACCAAAGTCAGATAAGTACGATGCCATTCTTGTTATTGTGGATAGATTCACAAAGATGGCACACTTCATTCCAACTACAAAGGCAATCACAGGTGAAGCCACTGCTAGACTCTTTCTTAGATACATCTTTAGGCTTCATGGATTGCCTCATGATATTGTCAGTGATCGAGGTCCATAATTCATATCCAGCTTTTGGAACAGTCTTTGCAAGCTCCTTGGTGTTCAAGTCAAACTATCTACAGCAAATCATCCACAGACTGATGGAGAAACAGAACGGCTGAATCAAGTCCTAGAGCAATATCTCCATTGCACTAGCAACTATCACCAAAATGATTGGTTTGAGTTGTTACCCTTTGCAGAGTTTACCTATAACAATAGTGTTCATGCATCTACTAAGCAGGCTCCCTTCTTTGCAAACTATGGACAACATCCAAGGATGGATATACAACTCTCAAATCATGTCAAGAACCCAACTGCCAGAGAGAAGACCCAGTACCTAATGGACATTCACAAAGAACTCAAGGAAGAGATCCATAAACCTCAACAACAATATAAGTACTATTCAGATCAACATCGTGTCCAGAATCCATCGTATCAAATTGGGGATAAAGTATGGTTACTTAGAAACAATTTGCAAACCTCAAGACCTTGTGCAAAGTTAGATCATCAAAGATTTGGTCCATTTACCATCTTGGCCAAGATTAATCCAATCACCTTCAAGCTCAAGCAACCAAGTACTATGAGAATACATCCAGTTTTCCATGTATCCATGTTGGAACCATATCAAATTTCACCATTGAGGGGGGAGAGACCTAGTCCTTCACCACCTATCGAGATTGATGATCATGAAGAATTTGAAGTCGAGCATGTCCTAGATTCTAGAATATCCCGAGGAAGATTGGAATACCTTATTCATTGGAAAGGGTATGACATCAGTGATCGTACTTGGGAACCTGCAAAAAACCTTCAGAGAGCACCAATCAAGGTTCGAGAATTCCATAAGAGAAATCCAACGAAGCCAAGACCAAATAACATGACCACTCCTCGTGGAACTCGTCGCTTGAGGGGGAGGTGATGTCATGGATAAAGGAAACCATCCTAAGCCTTAGATTCCATGTGAACCCTATATCTCATGATTGGTTCAGAATTAGGAGAAACCAATGCTTCCATTGCGTCTCGAACATGCCAAAACCCTAAGATCGACTGTCTACTTTCCCGATTCGGATATCCAAAGCTCATGTTTTGAATTGATGACATCATCAATTCGTAACCGCCTTTCATGAACCGCCCTTAAAAACCTATATAAGGTGGGGTTGGCCACATTCATAATCAGTCTTGCCAATACCAATCTTGGGAGCTCAAGGAGTCATGACCGCCAAGTAAGTACTCTTCAAGTTCCAGTTCTAGTTCTTGTCTTGTTCCTTGTTCTAGTCTAGTTCTTGGGCATCCTATCTTGTCCGCTTGTAATCTCGTAGTACAAGATCCTGTCGAGTTATTTCTTGTATCTAGTTCCATCTCTGAGAAGGGAGTTCTTGTAATCCAGATATCTTGTCTCATACTTACGATCCCGGGTTGTGGGATCTCTTGTATCATCTCTAGTCGAGTTATTCATACCTATCAGTTCCGAGTTGTGGGACATCTTGTATCAATCACATAGTCTTGTATTGTTTTCCCTTCGTGGGTGTTCTTGTTATCAAAAGTGTATTTCCGAAATCTTGTCCACTGTAGTCAAGGAGCACAATCTAGTGCTCCCCTGACAATTGCATCTTTGGGCATGCTTCTAGATTGCTTTCCTAGCATTCGCTTCCTATTCTCAAGAGCTCTCTCTAGGCTCTCAAACGATGATATGCCATTGGTGGCAATATTGTTTTCACTTTCCCACCTTGTACATCTCTTCTTCCTTGTGATTTCCTCACCTCAAACTCCATTGGTACCACTCATACAATTGTTGTCATTTTTTTACGATTCTATCATCCTTATTCGTTGATTTAATATGTGATTGTACATACAATGTTACATATGTAATTCCAATTGTGCCATAGACTCCCTTATGGCTTGCTTCCAAGATCCAAAAAAATATGAGGGGGATGCCACTGTCATTTCTCCCAATGGCTGTAAAATGCCCCTCTATGAATAAGCTAAAAATGGTAGATTTTTCTAGAGTCAAAAGGAAGGTGAGCGCAATTGATGTATTCAATCAATTGGTATCGCAATGAATAGCTCAAAATTAGAGAACATTATGAAGAAGAAAGAGCACAATTGTAAGCAATATCTCAACTAAAATCTTCAATGCATTTGAAATCTTTGTCCAAAATTAGAGAACATTAACCTCCTTGGCATTGGGAAGAGTACACTTTCAAGCAATATTTGCTCCAAATATTTCAATATATTAAAAGTTGTGTCCACAAGTCCTATCATACAAGTATAGAGAAGCCCTATCATACAAGTTTAGAAAAGCCCTATCATACAACTAAAAGGAGAAGTTGTTATATGCAAAAATCTTTTGGTGCACATGAATTGGTATTCAAAACTACCCATATCGAAGAGGATAAGGTAAAGAAAATACACAACTATCAATGCGCTCTCAACAAGCTACATGTCTCATGGCTCGCCAAAGACTATTAAACGGTGTTAGTGAATATTGGATAAAGGAACAATACCTTTGGAGTCCATGTAAGCCTCTTGGAAGGTAGCGTTAAATGAATAAGAAAGGTATGCAAAAGGATAGAAAAAGAAAGCTGGAATGATACTTCTTTGCTTAGTAGCTTGCTAACCATTTTCACAACAAACATATTCAGGTCTTCCCAAGAGTCTCTCAATAGATTATAGGCAAAAGGCAATTCTATCATCCCCACTCATAGGGATGAGAAAATGGAAGAGCCTTGTGACCTTGTACTAAGTCTAACTACTGTGAAATATATCGTCAATGTAAATTTGAAGCCTAATTTTTCAGTGTCAAAAAAAAAGGCACAAGATCCACACAAAAGGAAATTTTCAAAAATAACCTATTTCAAAGCTTCCAAAAGAGCCTCATTTGACTTTCCACTTTAAGACATAATGTAAGTCAATACTCATCACACCAACTTGTAAACTTAAAAGGATTTCAATACTTACAAATCATCACCACAAGGCAACTTACCCAGCCTCCATGCCTTAAAAGTATTACTAAAAATGGGCTAATGAGGAATATTGTATAGAAAACTTTGCTCACTTCTAAGTAGCGTACTCACCAAGATGGCAAAAGAGTTGGCTTTGCAAGTTCATAAAGATTCTGCATTAGGTTGTTAAGGAAATCCATTCATGATGATGTGTTATCCCCTTCATCAAAAGGGTGCTAGTCTTCAACACACCCTCTGCATGCAATTCCCATCCTTCATAAAAAATGCACTTTTATGAGAAACCTCAAGTACTTTGATGATGGTGTTTTCATGGCCTTTCCTGAAGCTAGATGACAAGGTAATGTGTCCTCTGTCTCTTCCCATATATCCATATTCACTGCTCCAATTGGGCAAGCTGCAATACCACAAAAGACCATGAAATTTCTCATTTCACATCAGCATTGATGTAATTTGAATCCATATGTTAGTGTTTCACAATCACTATATGTTAGTGTTCATAACACAATGTTGTGCAAGGGACCGCTTTGATCCAATGGAGACTCCAGCCTAACGAAATGGCCTTCAAATATGTCAGAAATGGTGAAGAGAGAAAAAAGACATCTCTGCAAGCATGAGCCTTCTTCTATTCCATGGTACATCTTCACAATAGGACTTGTATCTTACTAGTTCCTGCAGATAGAAGAAGAAAGAAGCTCTCTCTCTCTCACACACACAATGAGATGAAAAATCTAATAGAGATCAAGAACCGAAATTGGGTAAAATGGAATGAATTTCTTTCCATTCAGTGGAACAATGGGAAAAAAAATGATGCCCGGCACCCATGTGAAGAAGGATTGCGCGCATTCAAGGCTTTGGCTGCGGGACAAAAAATTATACAGAGGGATCTGTCAGAGGAGAGACTAGCGGGGCGACAACGTAAACACAGCCTTCACAGGCCGGTGGTCCGAGCTCTTTATGAAATCTATGGCGTCGTAGTCGCACACGTTCACTTTGATACTCCCCGCCTTCACCTTGTACAATATCCTATCCGTCCATGACGGCACCCGTTCCTGCGCATGCATATAAAATGACCTCTTTCTCTCTCTCTCTCTCTCTCTCTCTCTCTCTCTCTCTCTCTCTCTCACACACACACACACACAAAACACGTCCATAGTTCAAACTATTTCTTCACAGGCAGCCTGAAGATTGACATGACCCGAAATAAATATCAGGGGGCAGCTCCCATTCATCCATGGCCTCTAGCATCTAGGCCCGGCCAGTAGTCAATGCGCATCATTCTCCCACATGCCCCATAAGTCCTCACGGCCGGCAGCCATAACTTCGATAAGTAGGCGGCCCCCATTACTTGGCGCTATAGCCTACAGAGCAGCTAGGCTAGAGTCTGGACTCTGGACCCTCGAACTGGGCCGCCATGGTTATCAACTTGCCAGAGGAAGGTTCCCTCATCATCATCATCATATTATATACAGAGCACGGACAGGCAACCGGCTTGCTTCAATTGATCTTGTTGAGCCCCCGACGAGACAAGCATGATGACCCTTGTGTGACCATTATGCACATTCATTCTGGTTCAGTCGGCCCTTGGCCTATGCGAACGCAAACTCATCATCTATGTCTGCGAGAGGCCGAAGAGTCAAGACTGAAGAGTGAAGACTCGACAGATGGAGTAATGAATTTCGATCATCATTCCATATCTTCGATGTCCAGCTTTTGTGCAGAAGCGCGGCATCCAGACTTCCAGCTCGGGGGCCGGGGCCTCACTGCTCAGAACTTCCGGCTCTCACTGATGCCAAGTAACAAGATCCATTGGATCTACCACAAAAGCTTCTGACACCCTCCAGGGAAGAAGCAGCCGAGGGTGCAAAGTTGAAACTAGCATCTTTATATGGATCAGTTCGTTGGTCCATTTTTTCTGCTTTTATTCACCTTCCTCGGCCACTTTCGTTCCTCGAGTTCGGCCCAAGCTCACACATCTTACTGACTAAGACGTGTGAGCCATGACTCCTGCGTCAATACTATATGGAGAACTCGACAAGGGATTCGTGCCCATAATTTGCCTCCTTTGCTTGGACTTCCGTATCCTACACCTTAGCTTCCGCAATCCAACTACAAATTTCAGAATCCTGGCTCCGATTGGACATGTTTTCTCTAGCCTGTCTTTGATTGGCCGCTCATGAACAATCTGTAGACCTCTAGCCTACCGTTGTCTGTGCAAATCGGAGCCTGCCACATTATGCTTGGAATTTGGAAATCATCGCTGGAGCAACTACAAAACGACATCCCTTAAAACAACCCCGCTCTCAACCTTACGCAGGGCTCAACTCATGAGATTCGACCATGACTAAAAGCCAACGTCCCAGCTCCCAAGAGCCAAGACAAGCTGGGTGACCGGTTCAATCAAAAGTGTCAAACTCAATGCCTTGAAAATCAAGTGAAAGACACATCAAAGCAAAAGTAAACGATGCACTGCAAGTGTGCATCAGCCAAATTGAGCGAAATCAGATGCTTGTGCACAAGATTTAGTGGTTGAGAATTGAAATACATGGTTAATTGTGCATTGTGCATCCATAATCCTGAGTTGTTTATGTCATCGTTGACAGATCTCTGCATATCTGTCTCATCTCCACCCCGTAGAAAGCCAATCAAGGAGTGTCTCTTGCATAGTATAACCAATTGTTTATGTACTTGATTGGGAACTGAGAAAACCCATTCACTTAATGCGAACTTGAGACTCGTGAGATAGCAGGCGCAAACTTTGATGCTAGCACAATTCCACACACAATCAATCCTTCCCTGCCTCTGCCCTTTTTGAACAAGAAACGACTCATCAAGACCACGACTACAGGCACCAACTAACCCACTGATATCTTGTAAAGCTCTCACGAAGAAGTGTCGTTCCAATCATTTAAGAGTCATTGGAGATGGAGAAGTTACCTTGGGGCTTGTGTCATAGTTGTCCGTTCCAACATCATACTTGTAAGTGGGCCGAAAATAAAGGGGTCCTTCACGGAATCCTTTGAATACATGCCCTCTCTCTATCTCCCTGGACAACTGATCCTTGTTCCACAGAGGCTACATGAACATAAGCAGCATCAGCAGCAATGGAAGTCTTCTTGATATAAGTCATTTACAGTGATGACTAACTGATGCACGAATGAATAACATACACATATGAAAGGCTTCTTAACAATTTTTTGGATCTGCAGCGCACAACTATTCTATTGAGGTAGAAAAGCATCCAAAACATGTAGTAAACCACCCTCCTATTGAGATAGTAAGTATATGAAAAGTTCCGGAGCCCTCAACGATAGTAACTCTTCAGCTTGATTTTTACGAAGCCTCCAAAAAATGGAACCTACATACAGCATATGCAAAACTGAACAGAGCCAATACACACACGCGTCGTCATATGCCCAGGTCGCTTGATGTTGGAAATTTGCCTTCAAATACCTTATAGAGGTTCTGGTTAATCAACGCATCTACAAGGCTGCGGTGGTCCTGAATGCGGTAGTTGAGGTCGCCAAGCCACACCACAAGATCTGAATCCTCCACTGCAGAGCTCGGTGTAGAAGGCGGAGAAGCAAGGTGAAGACCCCCAGTATAGTTGAATGTCTCATTCCCGCTGCTGCTAGGTGCGCAATCCTCTACGAATGATGCGTTAAGACAAGAGGAAATTCTGGGTGACGTTGACCTTGATGAGAAGAGTGACTGGCTGATACGTTGGAATTGAGAATTCCTCTCTTCAACATTGCCCTCATGAGCTGCCACGAACATACAGAACAAATTCTTACGTCAACAGAACATTGGTTTGTATTCTGAAAGTGAAATGTCTAAGTTTGATTGTAGATCGTACAAACTCATTTTCGGTCTATGGGATATGGATGAATACGAATGGTGGAAAGGCGGAGTAATCTAGTCGTGAAAAAGTTAACATAAAGACTTTCATGATGTAGCTTCAGAGAACGTTGATCTTTTAAGGAGTGCACTAATGCATGAAGAAAATGTTGTACAAATATCATAATGACCTCATAAGGCCTTGAAGAGAATCGTCAAGTCAATTACTTCCGTGTCACCATCATCAGATAGTCTGATCAATTAAACAGGAGACCTACGATTTCTATTTCATGGGCGGACTATCCAGGCATACGTTCTAGATGTACTGCATTAGCAAGAGAACCTACCACAGAAGAAGACGACTTCAAGTTGAAATGGATTCTAATAGCAAGAAATGCTACAAGGGGAAAGCGTTACTCATAGGAAATGCTTCGCAATAGCAAGAACTGATAAAAGTAAGGGATTGCTTTATAAGGCAAGGCATATAGTGCATAGATGGAATCACTTCAAAAGGCAAAAAACACCGACTGGAGAGATGACCTTCAACTTACGGGAAAGGTGAGATGCTATAAAGAGGAACGCAGCTTCCTTAAACTTCAAAGAGACAGCCACGGCTCCTTTCTGGCGCCTTACAACAGCTCCAAACCCCCCACCTCCCACTTTATCCACTTTCACATCTGAATACATCCAAAGCAGAGAATCAGCTTCCAAGTGACACATACACAGACATGCCAAAATTTGAAATAATTCATTTCATGTGATAGGCAGAGTCTGTTTGTATTCCATGGATAAATAAACCCTCCAGCATAATATGGCTCGCTGTCTATGCTGTGACCTGCCCCTATCAGGTAAGCTTATGGAAACAATTTAGGTGACAACATTACTTATGGAAGCGTGAAAGGCTGTACCATTACTTCAGAACAACAATGGGCTTAACATAACATTCTCCTTATGCAAAATGCATCAATGCGAGTAGGCTCTCCTCGACTAGATGCATCAATGGTAAAATCTATAATGCACCCTGCACTAATTCCCATCCGCATGCCTTCAAGACCCAGAACACAAAAGCTGTACCGATCAGAAATTACCTTCAAAATGCGGCAGAAGGATTTTCCTGCACACAATAAAGAGCTGCAAAGACATCATTGTGGCAGTGGCAACAATGCTGCATTGTGCACAAACACCTCCGATAAGCACCACAGAAATATCGTTATGCATGATCAAACTTTCTGCCGTTCCTACCTGTGACCTTCCCCGAATGCACCCAGAAGGAGATTCTCTGCGTCGCAGCTTGGTACCTCTTGCAACCCTACCACAAACAAGTCGTATTGGTCATTGACCAATGAAGAAGCCAACTTGATAAGGTCTTGAAGCGCCGATTTCTGCATAAGCCACTTATCAGAAATAGACGACATATACATAAGTACCATCTGTAAATGACCTATGTCAAATAGCTGTCTGGAAACCAAAGGAACATATTTACAGCAAACACACAGAATGCAAAATTGTTAACGAGCAATGTAAGTAAGCTCAGGCTCTGTGGATGAGGGAAGAACCTTTCCATTCATGTTCCAGGTAACAACATAAACTCGAAGGTGAGTCCGAGATATGCTTAATTTCAGACGTTCAATTGTATGTCTCTCGCACCCATTAACGAAAGCAGTAATATCAAAGCAATCCCTTAACTGCTGTCTGCTGTTGAGCAACAACTGCTTCTGTTGGGAGGGACAAAAAGGCCAGCTAGAGGTCACCTCAAGTCTGCTAGATAGTGCATCAAGAGTGAAGAAATCGGCTTCAGGAAGCCCATCAACCTTATCCCTGAGATTGCTGCTGTTGTTGTTTGAGATGTTAGGAGGTAGGCCAATCTGCAATACCGATCCATTTGTTCGATGGGAGTACTGTAAATGGAAACTGGAGCACCCACCATCGATATCAGAACTCTCCCGGAGACTTTCCTTGGAGCACACCTCGAGTTCCTTCTGCACCTTGTCGTTGTTGATAAGAATGAGTGATCTTAGATTAGTAGGTTCATTCAAACGTCCAGCAATCTTGGCACAACAAGCCCAGACACGCGGCTCACCGCCTTCTCCAGAACAAGTGTACTTGCACATGCAATTGCCCATGTCCGTAACCCGATCAAGTGCACCCTATCATAACCCATCTTCGGCTTAATCCTCTTCTGCACTTGGAACACCTGTTAAAGACACCCACCATCTACAGCCATAAGTCACTGCCGCATACATCACTGTACACTCCACGTCGCGAATGTTCTCGACCTGTTCTCCATTTTGACCCTGGTATAGAGAACATCATGTGTTCAAAAGGTCGGCATTAATCTGCAAGGAAAACAAACATCAAACAGATGCTCCCTGCGACATGATATCAAAATCATTGACTGTTTTTCAAGGTCTTGTATTTCCGTAGTGCGCAAAAGAAGATCATTCACATTTTCGTTTAGATTCACAAGACGATGGGAAATGGGGGAAATGAAGCGACATCATGTGACCAGATCATTGAAAAGCTCAGAAGAGCTACCAACATGAATCAGAAGGTCACTGGGCCGACCAGTTCGAGGACTATGCTAGCATGCTGGAAATGAACAATAAGAGTGACATATATGTGAAGCTGTCAAAACGGGACGGACGTTTGAAAAGAGACTAGCAAGTGGCGCCCATGAGTGCATGAGTTTACTGTACTTTTCAGGCCTTACAGAAAGATGCCGAATACTCGTGTCACCCATAACGAACCGTCATGAAGGAAGGGATGAGAAGAGACATGCGCTACACTGACAACTTGGAATGAGAAGAGGAAGCAAGATATAAGGACATTTAGGTCCTTTCAGCCTTCAAGTCAGATTAGTCTCGCTACGGAAATCTCGAGAAAGAAAGCAAGGAAGAAATGAGCAGAAGAAACATGGATAGAATCATACGAGGAAGAGATTATTAACTGGTTGAATGTTTCTGATCATTTCGTGAATACCATCTTCATTCACGGCAGTGATCAAGTTATCCTCAATGTAGAGGTGCATTGAAGAGAGAATTCAGTCTCAGGTAATTACAGCCATAGCCAACCCCCCTCGTCGTAAAAAACGCCTAACCGGTTCACAATGACAACTAATTCAGGGATCATGGTCCATCAGGGACCAAAGCTGATTCCGAGGAACGACCGAAACCTTCCCAACTTAGAAGACGGTGCCCTCGATCGACGGTGGCCCTCCCTGCTCAATGCGACTTCTACAAATGAACTCGCTTTCCTTTAGCAAGACAACTGTTTGGCTGCGATTAGTGATGCCGCTAGCGAAATTACCTGGATAAATTAAAAATGGAGAAGGTTCGAAAGATAAGCTCAAATCAGTCGATGAAGCAGGAAGAACTGGAGAGCTTCCTGCGGTTGGGCTGCTGCGGGTGGATAGGCAAAGTATTACACAGGATAACAGAAAGCGCGCTCTTTCTCATACACACGTCCACGCTCATATTGAAATAAGACAAACCATGCAAATGATAGGGGCGCTCAGAGCCTAGAGGTACGAAGGAGCCGAGACCCGACACCTCCCAGGAATCCGAATTTTGTAAGAGGCGAGAAGGCATCAAATCTTTTAAAGACTGACAAATAGGTACAGGCATACTCCGGCTAGAGAGAGAGACAAGAAGAAAGACGGATGGAAGATAGATAATGTAAGATAGAATGAAAGAAGAGGGGCGGAGTGGTGGACGACAAAGCCGATCTTACTTGATTAAAAGCGCAAGAAGAAAGTGGAAGATCCACAGAGAGAGAGAGGGTACTCCAGTTTATAACAGACCGCGGTCCGCTATGCTAGAACTTAGAAGACCCTATCCTTGACGTGATTTAGAAAGCGTGACAGCCTTTTGTGGGCGGGCAATGCCGTCTGCTTGGGGAGATTAGGGAGAGCAACGCGAGTATCGAGATTCGAGAGCCTGGAGAAACAGGTTATGCAGGGAAAACATGCGTTTCAGAGGAAGATTGGTGCACACTGCACATTGCCGCAAGAGAGATAAAGAGAGGAAAGACAGCGTGTAGTTCGTGTGTGCCTATTACGTGTAATTTGTCGAAGCCAGCGACGACTCTGTAAGGAGCACGCTGCACGGGGCCGACGGGGACCTGAAGCCGTGACTGAGCTGGAGAGCGAGAGCCTGGACTAGGGTCCTTGGCGACGAGGACGCAGGAGAGGAGAGTAGCAACTTCGTATGTGATCGCCCGCTTTCTTCATGAACCCTCTTTCATCGGCCCTCTCGGAGATTGGATGGCCCTCGCGCGGCGAGTCACACGGCCCCGTCGATAGCGTTGAGTTAGAAGACATTCTCCTGCTTGCAATCTCTTTTTTTTTTAGAGCAACAATAAAAGAAAATTAAATTTATGAGTGATTGTTACAATGAGTGATTGTTACAATGAGTGTAGGAGGGAGGGAAGACCTCATACTTGAAGAATACATGGACCATAGCTTCAAAACACAAGAGGCATATAAATGATGAGCAGGGAATGTTACACACATAATGGGAAAACCTACAGCCAATGGGAACATCTTAGTAATTTTACAATGTGTCTTAGGGTGGTTTCAAATAGGGGCGGAGGAAGAATAGGGGTAGAGGAAGAAACCTAAAATGGTTTGAAATTCCAACCAGAAAACAAAGAATTTACAAAAGTCCTCTACTCAACCATTCACACATAAAGATGGAAGAATGAAAGACAATTGTAGTGCCTCGGCCTTGTGTGAATGGAGAAAACTAAAAGCTATTGAACACATAAACTACATCCTGACAAAAAAAAACAATAAAAGCTCCACATGTTCAAACCTGGTGAGTCTTTCTGCAAGAGTGCAGAAGGGGCGACAGTAGGGGGTTGGAACATTTTTTTAGGTTATTGTTCCTCAAGCTGGCAATGCCCTTCTTGAGGGGATCCTGAATTATCTGAATGGATGTTGTCACTTGGCATACAACAAATGGCAGAGGCTCTCCATTTTTTGTGCCTCCACTCTTATGAAAACCACCCTTAGTGTTTGAACATCTATTTATGATTAGAAACACGCTACGCAATTCGAAATTCTTGCTTTACTAGACTATTAAACTTTGGACTCTTCAAATAATCAGCAAGTCAATGCATGTTAGCTAATTTGGTTTGGCCCTTTGCCTCTCACGATTGGGGGTTGGGATTCGACCTTTGCGGGCTATAGTTTGACACCCCTCACAAGTTACATGGTGAGATGTTAAAACTAACCCCTTCAAGATGTTGAGATATCAAGCTCAACATGTGATGATCGAGGATGACACGTATCACTTTCTCATTTCTTTGACATGAATAGTGGTCACACTCGTATATGTCAGGGATGCTTTAGTGAGCTTTACTAGATTCATATACCGAGAGTGATGGCACACTTATTTCTTGCGAGCCCACTCATTCGTCGACATTGGATTCTTTCTTATGTATTGTTCTTTATATATTCCACTAGTTGTATTGTTGTATTAGGTCTCCTTTTATGTGATAGAAGAAGAAGAAGATCATTCTTCGTTGCCTCAATATATGTGTTTGCTTCTCTTTGAGTATGAGAGTATGTGAGTGAGCTTTCTTCCTTATCTCCTTCCTCGTGACATGGTATCAGAGCTAGTGTGGCTGTAGAGAGCTCGTGGAGAACATTGACAGTGAAGAATATGTGAGAAGGCATGGAGAAAGTGTGATTCACAAATGACCTCAAATTGCTACAAAATTTGGTGTGAAACTTGTTTTGCTTGGCATATTTCTATTTCACAGCCATCTTGACCTCTGTTTCAAGGCCGTAAGGTGGAAACCATGGAAAAATCGGGTTAGTTTGCAAAACTGTAACTTGCATTCTATTCAATAACACTCAAACATTCCACATCCAAAATTTCAAGCAATTTTGTGTGCTATTGATAAACAAAAACTGTGTTTTTTTGGGATCGATTTGTCACATCACAGTGTGACAATATTCAAGCAAAGATATTGCTTCTAGTGTTTTTATAATGTTGCAAATTGTTGTCGAAATGGCAAGTGTGGATGGAATGAGTCAACTTATGAGCAATGAGCTAGATAAGAACAACTTCCATGCTTGGAGATTCAGAATGACGAATTTTCTCATGGGCAAAGGCTACTAGGAGTACATCAAAGGAAAGGATGAAAATGCTCTGCAATTATGAGAGAGGAATCAGACGGCAGACCAGTTAAGAGCATATGAAGAATTGAATCAAGAAGCACGAAAGGTAATGTATTGGCTATCTGTTAGCATACAAGATAGCATGATTGGGCACATATAGGATGCCAAGGCACATATAGGATGCCTTCATGGTTTAGGAGTTGCATATAAGCAATTCAAAACTTCTATACAGACCATGGAAAATATTGTCCATGCTGATTATTAAAGAAAAGAATCTTGGTGAGGACTGGAACTCCCAAGGAAAACCTAGTTTTGAGCAGGTATTTTACTCCAATAGTGGAAGAAGAAACAATAAACAAGAGCAAGGTCAACATCAAAATCATGCACGAGGTAGAGGCAAGTTTCGAGGCAGGGGAAGCCAAAGAGGCAGTAGAAATTTCCAAAGAAATGATTCAAGTAATGACAGTAAATGATGTTGGAATTGTGGTAAACCTGGATACTTTTGAACATGATTACAAGTTGAAGAATCAAGATAACAAAAGGTGGCAAAACAACTATGCATCCATAAGTGTAAATGATTCTGAGAAGTTGTTCATGGTCCAAAATCACATGATGAATACAATGTCTGTTGATAGTTCAAAATGAATAGTATTGTCTAGTATGTTGAATCAGGTGCTCCAAAGCACACAGATGAATTGGACATGCAAATTTGCAATGGCTAAAACTAATGCAATCAAAGGAGATTGTCAATGGACTACCAAATTTCACGGTTGTAGAGATGCAAAATGTATAAGTAGCATGTCAATTTGGTAAACATTCAAGAGCATCATTTTTGCATGACAAGCACGTTAGTGAGAATGTGCTAAAAATAGTGCATAGAGATGTTTTGGATCATGCAAAGGTCACATCTATGGGCAGTTTCAAGTTTTATGTTACTTTCATTGATGACCATACACAAAAAGTATGGGTATTTTTCATGAAAGAGAAGAGTGAGGTGTTCACTCACTTCTAGATTTTTAAGTGTATGGTGGAAAAGTAGGCAATGAAGTATATTCAGACATTCAGATCTGATGGAGGAGGTGAATACATGTCAAATGAGTTTAGTAGCTTCCTAAAAAGTCATGGAATTTGATGACAGTTTTCATGCAGATAATGGCGTTGTTGAACGCAAAAATAGACATTCTGCAAAAATAGCAAGAGCCTTGATGGCTAAGAAGAATATGCCTCATTGTTATTGTGAAGAAGCTCTACACGCTTTTGTATACATCATGAACATAACTTTGACTGCTATTGTACATCAAGTTACACCTCAAGAGAATTTTACAAGTAAAAAGTCAAACTTATCACATACGAAAGTATTTGGTTGTATAGCATATGTACATGTTTGAGATGAGTTGAGGAAAAAGCTCGATCCAAAAGGAGAAAAATGTATCTGCATTGGGTACTCCCTTGAGAAAAAGAGATATAAATTGTATAACCCACTCATATAATAGCTGAAGTTAAGCAGAGATGTGTTTGATAAAATGCCAAGCTTCTATGCAGATGTCAAAGAAAGACTTAATCTTAATTCAAATGACAAAGGAAATGTTGAAAAATCAAGTGCAAAATCTCAAGTTTTAAGTGGACATGATGTGTCACCAAGCAATACTTCAAACTCAAATCCATGGAGTGGAAGATTGCATGGAAATTTCAGTACAACAAACTCATCAACTACATCAAAGAAAGGTAAAGAAAATATCTATGTTGGTAGTAAATAATCTACAAGTTTTGAAGACATTGATGAAGATTCAAGCGATTCAAAAAAGAGCCTTGATGAAGAACTTGGATTGCCCTCTGTGAAGACTCCAAGAGTAAGAAAGGCACATGAAGATGATACAAGGAGAAGTTACGTAGGATGTTGCTCTAGCACAATGGTGAGAACCACGTTAAGAAGCTCCACCTCCTTAATATCAATCCGCGAAAGAGATAGGAGTGATATGAAGATCGTGAATGTGAGATGTAGTGAGAGTGAAGGTGAGAAGCATAGAGATGCACACACACATACACACACACACAATGAAGAGACAAGCAAGACACAATGGAAGGTAGGAAAATAGACTCTATTCTCAAGATCAATTACAAGCTCAAAATAGCTCTAAGCTCTCTCTACTCAAACAAGCTAACCTCAAAAATGAGCTCTCTAGCTCTTTTTATAGATTCTAGACTAGTTTTGACCAGTTTCACATCTGGTGATCGGCATAGTTAAAAAATAGGTTCTAGGTGCTATTTGAAAGGGTAAACAAAGTCTAAAAATAACCAAAATTGGTAGGCTCGTTCTACCTAAGCTCCTCAAGCTCGAGGACTCCTCTACTTGCACAAAATGGAGCATATGATTACAAAAAGGGGTTTTTCTATGTTACATATGGTACATGAGTGATGAAAATCACTATTGGAGGTTTTTGAAAAGTATTTTAAAACATATTTGTTTGAAAAAATAATTCGACTGACTCCTTGCTACTTCGTTGTGCTGTGTCTTTACATGCTTCCTCGTTGGCTATGCCTCTGGCTACTATGCCTCTGGCTACTGCCAACTCCCCCCTCTTTCTTGCTTCTGTCGTCCTTGACAGAACCTTGTTGCAGGATCTGTCGGATATAATTTTGTAGTAGGTCCTAAGCGAGGGTGTGTTCTGAAATACAGATACCTTTTGCTAGATCAGCTTCGAGTTTCTCCCAGTCAATGGGTTGAGGTTCCTCTAGTGGCGGGAGTCGGTAATGTGTGGAGTACACCAGTTGTTCACAGGCAAATAATTGAAGTAAGTGTGTGGTCCTGCTGATGAACACCTCTGACTGATATTCCCAAAAACCTATAGTGAACATTTCTTCGAAGGTCAGCTTATAGCATGCCGATAAGTATTTGATTCAACAGTGCCAGGCATAACACACCCGGAGCGATGGTGTCGTACTCATATCATATGCTAAATCTTGGTTTCCATGCTCGAATCCCGGGGTGTTTACGTGTGGTGCCTTGACGCGATGGAAGACTTTGAATACTATCTGCATCATGTCAAAGATTTTGACAGTCATATGCGCTCCTACATCATCCATTCATCGTAAGCGAGGGAGCCAGTGTCTAATGGTTGCCATCATATAGCCAACCATGGTCGGTTCGGTGGGTGGAGTGAAGTACGGGTAATTGAGCCAATTGGCATTGCTTGTTGTTCTGTACTTTAATGGCAAATTCCTTCCAGGAACGGCGACATGGCATGGGTCCCCAACATGGGTTGTACTTCAAGTGGAGTGGTGCCTTGGCCCATGTGCTCATCATCTCGGGATATTCCTGTAATAAATCTCGGTGCCAAGTAGGTTGATATATTTCTCCTCTCTGCGCATCCATTGGCAAATCTTCAGGCTCAAACGGAGTTGCGTGGGAGGGTTTCTTGCCTGTTTTCTTTTCGATGGCCAGCTGATATTCTGCCATTAGCATAAAGTATGGCTTGTATTGTAGCTCATGCCCAGATATGTATCTGCGAGGGGCCAAGTGAGAAAAATATGGAGATTGTAAAATTCGTTCTTCTATCATGGCCATTGCATGTAACTGTGCTTCCACCCTTGCGGAGTGGGTCCTTCCAAGCTCTTCAACCGTCTTCATCCATGCGGGAGTAGGAATTTCAAAAGTCATCTTGCCTTCTGCCGTGACACGTCCGCCTGGGATGGGTTGGGGTTCATATGCTTCCTCAAAAGTATCCTCCACCGGGATAGTCACTATTTCTTCATCCGCTGGTAGTTTCGGTGGGGAATCTGGTCTGGGGGGTGCTTCATATGCTGCGATCTGTGTTTGGAGAGTAGTTACATGGGCCCTTAAAGCGTGGAGTTCCTCGATGATCTCAGGAGACGGGTCCGCAAGAGCTGTTGGTTTTGGCTGTACAAGTGCCCGTAACTACAATATCTTGTGTTCTTCTTTGAGCTTCTGGTAGTCCTCATTCATACTGTCATACTCCTTTAATAATCTAACATGATCTTCCAATAACATCTTCATGGATTTGGAGGGGACAGCTTTGAAGTGACTAGGACTCAAGGGCTCGTCCGGTTGATCTAACGCAGCTTCCAAGTTCTCTCTATTATGTTCCTCTAGATGTTGGTTCTCTTCTTTAGCTGCGGCTAAGTGACGTCTGAGTAATCCCATGTTCCTAGTAAGTGTCGCATTGCGAATAGTCTGAGCTCTTAACAAATTGTCTATATCTATAACGGCCTCTTTTGTCTTCTGTTCAATTTTGAGTTCCAATTTGTGGTAGGCCTGGCGTAGCTCTTGGTAGTGGGTGTTAAGCGATGCATTCTCGATTGATAATGAATTGAGCTATGACTGTAAATCGTTCGTTGTCTATTGCAACGTCTGGTAACTAGTTCCAAGAGATGCAAACTCATCTCGTACTTGGGTCATGCATGCGAACATCTGGCAAAACGCGGTGTCGATAGTGGGTGATAAAATTAATGGTGTAGTGAATGCAGATGTTGTGTGTGTGTGCGTGTTGATGCAAGGGGAATGGGAAATGGGGATGGGAATGTGGATGCAATGGTGATTGTGGAAAAAAATGAAGTGCCTAAATATGGTGGTGCAATGGGAGATGTGAGTGGTGGTGTTGTGGGAGGTGATATATCCATGTCACTGGACGTGGTGTCGAGTGCCATGACTGTGAATAGTGGAGTGATAGTGGGTGCATGTGTGGGTGTAAATACGGGATTTGCAAAAGTGGCAGAATAATTTACAGAGGGGGTCTCTTGTACTGCTTGGTGGAAAGGGGAAAGAGGAAAGACAGTGGGTCGGGGAGGTGATACAGGGGAGAAAGTCAACGGGGGTGGAAATGGAAAAAGGGGTCTTGGAGGTGTGGGGAAGGATGGATGGAGAAATGGACTAGATAGAAGGGTAGAAGTCCTAGGAGGTAGGCTAGGTTGAGTGGGTGCGGAAAGGGTGAGAGGAATGGAGGTGACAAAGGCTTCTGCTATCAAAAAATGTGGATGGTCTGGGAGAGGCAGGGTGTTCGGGAGAGACTGGAGGGATGGGAGGTGAAAGAGGAGCGGTTGGGGTGGTGGATACTTTGACAACTGTGGTGATATGTATAGTACTAGTGTCAGGTGGGGAGTCGATGATAATGGTGTCTTCTGCCAAGGGGCCTTTAGGGATGAGACGCGTTTCCCTGGCCTGTTGTGATGACTGGGCATCTGTCGGTACACAAATGTATTGACCAGGTTTTGTTAGTAAGCGAACTCGGCACGGGTCAAACTGCGGTAACGGATTTCTCTGCAAATATCTTAATGCTTCATTGGTGCCCACTAATTTAACAAGTTCCCTGAATCCTTTGATGTATGCTTCTTCGAAACCTCCTATGACGAGTTCTTGTTCTATAAGTGCTTGGCTTTCTTCCTCAGATAGCTTTTTGCATGCCCAAACTTTTTCCATGGTGCGATATAACTTCTTAATCGCTAAGGTGTAGGCCGTTGCTTCATATGTCTCATCTTCATAAGTACCTTGGGTGTCAGTTTGTTGTTTCTGCTCATCAGTCTGCACATTCTCTTGAGATTCCTGGCTTCCTTGACTAGCTTCATCATCGCCGTCTTCATCATATGTTTCTATTCTTTCTTCTTCTACTTGTCCTTGGTGTTGATCAGGCGGAGTGGTAGGGTAGCTTAGTCGTTCATATTCTTGAGAGAAAAATTGGCCTTCAGAAAACTGAAATTCATTTGAAAAAGCATCCGACATCTCAAAATCAAAAGTTTTATTCAGTGGTTTTGCTTCTAGGTTGGGTATCGGAAAAGAAAACACTTCCGCACCAATAGAGGTGGGAATGCTTGCTGCAGTGGTGGGAGGTTCCTGGACGGTGGTTGCTTGAGAGGTAACTACACTGGTAGTACCTTTCGTAATCACTGGTCTTGATAGGTGTATGCGAATAGGTTGTACAG
Organism: Ceratopteris richardii; assembly: GCA_020310875.1. NCBI lineage: Eukaryota > Viridiplantae > Streptophyta > Polypodiopsida > Polypodiales > Pteridaceae > Ceratopteris > Ceratopteris richardii. Next base: position 72,341,271 of record CM035423.1, on the reverse strand, counting down.
ATGCAAGGGGTTCCGTAGGAGATTGCTCTGGAGAGGGTTGCAGTGATGGTGATTATGGGACTTGTAGGCATGGGATAGCTCCTCGCATGCACTTGCCTACATGTCCCTTGCTAGATTTTCTCGCTTTCTTGGCCTTCCCTTTAAATGTCTTCAACTCTTCACTTGTCATTGCATGCTCAATAGGCAAATCGTATGCCAAACACAGATACACAATGTGCGTGAGAGCGCAACATCCATGGATCACTTTCTTTCTCTCCCATCTATGATGTGCTAGGGACAACTGATCAATAATCAAGGTGGCGAGGTCTACTGCTTGTGGTCCAATACAAGATAAATACAATCCAAACCAAATGCGTTTGTGGGGCATGGTGAATCGATCCTGAGCTGGGAATGCAAAATGTTGCATACATATCCTTAAAGGTTTAGAGAGCTCAGGTGTGATTGCTGAAATATCTTCCCACTTGATGACATCTCCACGTTTCATTGGCTCTGGAATCAGCCTCTCTCGCTCTGTCGGAGTATGCGTTCCATGTATCTTGATTGCAGCTCGAATCAGATCTTTAGAAAGGTGAAACTTCTTAAATGGCGGATCATTTACCAAGGACACAAAAATGAATGTGCCCAACAAATCCTTGTTTTCTGAAGCCGTCAATGTGGTTACTAGGTAATAGCATCTGTAGAAATCTGGTTTAGGCAATGGATCACTGAAGTATTCATTGAAGCCAGCTCTCACCCAAACATGCTTCAAGTCTTCTGTGTTTTGTAGTGCTTCAAACCCTCTTGAGAAAAACTGGTACTTGCCCCATGTACGGTTATCAAAAGTCAAATTGTCATCAAAGACAAAATTTGCGTCTACCAACGGTCCTGCTAGCCCTTGAAAGCTATGTGAGTTACGATGAATTTTTTCAGTATATCCCCTAGGAGGGTCATCGATCGGCATGGGTCTTGGGAAGCCTTGAAATTCTGATGGTTGAGCCGTCGGATGGGGCTCAGCTAGTAGTTCCCCAATATTGGCCATAGGTATGCTGGGGCCAGCTTCAGATGGTCCTTCTGTCTGCATGGTGATGAATGCGAGTGTGGAGAAGATCTGCTACAAAAGATTAACACATTAGTATGGAAATTAATCACGATCCCATTAAAGTGAGACCGTAATACCTTTCCATAACCGATGTGTAACCCGTGTAGCCGAGTGTTGTGAGGTGATTTATGGAATGATTTGTGCAAAACTAATGCAGGTCTCTAGACACCTACATACTTCAGATAAGGCATACATTGCTTTATGAGATGTTATTACAAGTGATGTTGGGTTATAGTGTGTGGATTTGTACAAGGTTTGGTTGTGAATGAGTTATTACAAGGGTAGTGTTTAGTCGGGGTGGGAGTAATGTTAGATAAGGGGTTCGGAGAAGTTATCTGGATACGTTTTGGTATCCACTTCCTAAGAGTTTCTGAGCGGGTGGTATGTTTCTGCTGAGGGACAAAAGGTGAAATTGGATGTGGTGGTATTGAGGAATGAAATGATTTCTGAGGGTTATATATTACATGGCTTGAATGTTGAGCTATAATACATGGTTTGGATACCCAGATCTACGTGGGTGTGGGTCGATTCGTAAGGTACTTCTTGGCGATCCAAATCTATCGACTGTTCATACTTGTAGAAGAAGGTCGAGATGATGTCGAATACGGACTCTGCTTCTACCTTAACTTCTTATCATTGTCTGCATCGTTGAAATCTATCTGTGCATTTTTTCCTTTTGGCACCCATATTTGTCTCGTGCCTCTTGCGTTGTGATACTGATACCGCTTCCCTCCTTGTGTCATCTGATATGGTTGTCAGTTTGGGTTCCTCCATTGTGGTTGACTCCTTCGTGGTTGAGGTTGAGAAGCCAGATGGACACTCTGCTTTGGAAAAGAAGGGAGGTCCAACACTTGCACAACTTGCCCATTAGGAAGTGCTCCATTTTCTACCTTTAATTTAGGCCAGTCCGTAGTAAGGGTGGAAGGATGGGCACCGCAGGGTGTTTTGCCCATGTGGCTACTGATGCAGTCCACCTGACCGCTGATGTAACCCACCTGACCGCCAATTGTCCCCATTTGTCCACCGTTGGAAGACGGGGAGAAAATCTCCTGACAATCTTTTGTCTGGCAATGATCCATTGCCAAGCTCTCATGGGTTGACTTTGGAGGGAGTGTGCTTAGCCGAGGGATTTGGCCAAATATCTTCCGGTCCTCTATTGCATGTGTTTCATAGGGTCTAGGGTTACGTACCTCAGGCGACGTGCTGTTAGGAAAGTCAAGCGGTATCACTCGCTACTGGACTAAGGTTCCAATTTGTAGGGAGCCTTGTCTAAGCTTTAGGTCCACTGAGTGATCATGTAGCCAATCTTCGCCAAGGATTAGGGGTTCTTTCTATCAGGTCCTCATCATGGCACACTAGTAGCTTCACTGTCATGGTCACATCGTGTATGAAGATATGAAGGTCCACCTCGCCCATGCAAGGGGTTTTCATGCCTCCTAGCCCTATGAGGTATGCCTCAATTGGCCGCATTTCTATTCCTGATTCCTTATTGTGGGACCATCTTATTGCACTAGTCGCAGCACCTAAATCAATTAAAGCTCTGAGCTCATGGTAACGGTTGCCGTGCTCTAGCCTGACTGTAATGAATGGTCTCCTATCCACTATGCTAGGATGAGTACTTGACTTAGCTTGACACATGGCCATGGGGTATCTCGGTGTTGTTTCCAGATGATTATAATGTTCTCTCCCTAGTCCTTGTCTTCTTAGCTTCATGCACTTAATGCGTTCTATAGCTTCTGCCTGAGCTTCAACACGTATTATATTTTCTTCCTCCTTACGCTTCTTTGCCAATGTGAGTCGTATAAGCATATCCTTAGTAAGAGGTTCCTGATATAACTTGACTCTACAACCACTAATGTAATTACGCATTATGTCTCCTTCTAAGGTGGCTAGTTGTATTGCTCCACTTGTCGAGAGTCTGTTAATGATCATAGGTCCATAACCTCGCTTTTCTAATTTTTGTGCATGTTGTTTCAGCGTATATACTAGGACTAAATCTCCTTCTTTTAAGCCTTTATCTTTCACATGTGCATCAAAATAAGCTTTCTGTCGCTTCTTTGCTACATACATACCTGCTGTTGCTTTCAACCTGGTTTCTCCTAATCGTTCCAAATCCATTATTCTTGATGATAATTCATGGCCGGTCCACTGATGTTCTTGTGCCACCTTAAGGGTCGGTATCAAGAAGTCCAAAGGAAGCACAACATTCTAACCAAAAACCATCTGAAAGGGAGTTGCATTGAGTACGGTCTTGTAGGCCACTCGATATGCCCAAACAACATGATGTAACTGTTTGTCCCAATCTGAACATTTGTTGTTCACGAGTTTCGTCAGTATGTTACAAAGGATCTTGTTAGTGCTTTCTGCTTGACCATTGTCCTGAGGATGATATGGTGCGGATTTCTTGTGAATCACCATAAAATCCTATAACAAATATTCAATGACTTGGTTTAGAAAGTGAGTTCCTCGATCACTCACTAACTCTATAGGCAATCCATATCTTGTAAATACATTTTCAAATAAGAATTTTGCAGTCGTGTGTGCATCATTCTTTCTTATGGCTTTGGCATCTACCCATTTGGTAAGATAATCTGTCACAACAATAATGTATTCTGCATGAGTACCTTTTGTAGGGGGGTTAATGGGTCCTACAAAGTCTATACCCCACTTAGAAAATGCACGACCTCCCATCATGGGTTTCAATGGCATTTCATCTCTGCGAGTAGAAAACTGAGTTCTCTAGGACACATCACATCTCTTAACATAGGTATGTGCATCCATGTGAAGAGTGGGCCACCATAATCCTACAAAGAGGATGGCTTTGATTATCCTATCGGGGCCAAAATGACCTCTTGCAACACCTTGGTGTGCAGTCTCTAGTACGTTCAAGTAATCGCTTTCATGAACACATTGTCTTAGGTATCCATCTCGTCCTCGCTTGTACAGATTTTGCCAATAAGTGAGTAGTCTTGAGCTTCCTGCTCTAGACTTTGTTGTCATGCTAACGTCATTCCTTGAGGGAATATTTTCATCCTCAAGTACGTCACTAAGGGTTCCCTCCATTCTGGTGTGAGAGACACGTGATATAATGTAGCATGTTCTACTGGTGGTCTTTCCGAACAAACAGGGCGTTCTTTACATAATTTGTAGACATCTACTTCCATAGAGGGCCAATAGACACCTAGTCTATACAGAGTCTGCAATGTACGATGTTTTGAGTCATGTTGCTTTAATGCACCTACATGTGCTAATTGCAACCAATTTTCATGTTCTGATTCATCTACACAACAAGCAAGAATCTTTTGATTATCTTGTTTATATATACTTCCTGCTGTTATTTGATATCTCTAAGACTTGGTGATCTCTCCTTCTTTGATCCTTATCCTAGGGTTCTTGGGTCCATATGTGAGAATAGGGACTATCGGCTTAGCCCATTCTGGTACTATCTCAAGGTTAAACAAGTATGCATCAGGTAATTCATTCACTATTCCTTGAGGAGCTTCTCCTTTAGTTAATCTTGAAAGGTGGTCAGCTCTAAGATGTGTCTTTCCTTTCCTAACTACTACTTCAAAGTCATACTCCATGAGCAGTAGAAACCAACATATCAATCGTCCTGTATTACATGGATTATTGACTAAGTACAATAATGCTTGATGATGTGTAAAGAACTTGAACTTATTTGCCAACAAATAATGCCTCAATTTCTTTATCGCATAGATCATTCCTAATCCTTCTCATTCCGTAGTGGTGTAATTTCTTTCTGCTGCGTTCAATTGTCTGCTCGCATAAGCTATGGGAAGATCTATATTACCTTCATTTGTAGGTTGTGCCAACACACATCCTATGGCATAGTTGGAGGCATCCACATGTACATGGAATGGCTTGCTCCAATCTGGGGTTGTCAATATAGGTGCTGAGCACAAACGTCATTTAAGTTCATTGAATGAATTCTCACATTCATCTGTCCATTCAAATTTGGTCAAAAGAGAGTACAGAGGCTTGGCTATGATTGCATACATGTGTATGAATCGTCTATAATAACCACAATGATCCATAAATGCCTGTGCTTCTTTTACATTGTTTGGTCTAGGTAACTCTGCAATCACTTTCACCTTTTCTTCATCCGTAGAGATTCGATTCTTTGACACAATGTATCCTAGAAGTTTGCCTTGTCTGACCATGAAAACACATTTTTTTGGGTTCAAGCAAACCTGATATTCTCGACATTTGTCAAATATTTGCCTTAATTCTGGGATATGTGTCTGCCTCATATTCGAATGAGCACATATGTCATCAACATAAACTTCCAAATTTTTGCGCAAGAATTCCTTAAAAACATGACACATGAGTCACTGGAAAGTGGCCGGTGCATTTGTTAGCCCAAAAGGCATCACACAAAATGCAAATATGCCCCATTCAGTGGCAAAAGCTGTCTTGTGTTGATCTTTTGGAGCAATGGCTACTTGATTATAGCCTGAGAAACCATCAAGAAAGCTATAAACTTCCTTGCCCGCAACTCTTTCCAATAATTGTTCCGTGATAGGAAGAGGATAACTGTCTCTAATTGTGGCGGCATTAACTTTTTTAAGGTTAATACACACACGCAATTTTCCATTCTTCTTGGGCACTACCACAATGGGGGATACCCATTCAGTATGCTCAATCTCGTAAATGAATCCTGCTTCTATCAAACGATCTATTTCTTCTTTAATCTTGGCAGCATAGTTATCATTATACGTGTACGGTTTTTGTTTCATAGGTTTTGCATCTAGAGTCATAGGGATTCTATGGGAGCATATATATGGGTCTACTCCTTTCAAATCTTTGTAACTCCAGGCAAATACAGCTCGATATTCCCGCAATAGGGCAACTAATTCTTCTTCTTCTTCGTTTGTCAAATCATGCCCAATGTATGTAAATTTTTCTTCTTCTCCTTCTATGGCGACTATGATTTTTTTGGTTTTCTCTCGGTTATCATATACTTCTCCAACATCAGCTTTTCTTTTAGGCATTCGTACCATAACTCCTCTATCTTCTATTTCATACTTCTTAAAGTTTTTGGGAACCTCAAACAAAGATTCTTCTTCTTTTGACATGGTTTCTTTTCTTTTTTCTTTTCTTACCTTCACTTTTGACAGTCACCTGTGTGGTTAACCTCACATCATTTGTAATGTCTTCGTGTATCTGAGGGTGAGTTTCTACTTCGTAGAAGTATTCTTTATCTGATGCAAAAGGAGGGTCCATAATAATTGACTCTAGATCGCAGTCGCTTGCATCCTCAAATGCATCAGTGCTAGGTTCGCATTCTTCAATAAGGAAATCACACATGATTGGCTCTATTGTGAAGAATGAAATGTCATAGCCATCCTCGTCATAGTGGGGTATCCATTGTTCTTCATTGATGGCTACATCCATTGTTGCTAATATTTCTGCCCAACCATGAAGCTCGAATTCTTCGTCTCGAAATACTACAGGTGCGTAAGCTGGGTCCTGAAGGGTTCGTGGATGTTGTTCTGAACCTAAAGTTCTGGCTTCTAACCGTTCTTCCTCTTGTTTGGCTATTTTACACATCCATAGATGAGTATCCTCCTTCAACCATGAGGGGTCTGATTCCAATGAGTGTACTGAGTCCGTTTCCCCTTGTGTCTTATGGATGGTGTTCCATTGTAGTGGGGGTACATCTCGATGGGAATAGTCTTTAAGATTGACTTTAGTAGTCACTCCTAAATGTTGCAAGTACAAAGAATTAGTTCCCCAATCTTGTACAATTTGCAACTGATGCATGAATGGTCGTCCTAGAATCATCTCGTAAGCGTGATTTTTCCCAAATTCACAAATGGCAAAGGTATGCTCAAACTCCACACCACAAGTGGTGAGAGATATGCTTTTTAATAAGCCTAATGGTTTTTCTATATGTGCATCAACCATTTGTAGCTTCATCCTGGTAGGTCTTAATGTTGGCGTACCCCAACGTTTTCGTAAAGCGGTGGTAGCGATGGCTACTTCGGCTCCTGAATCTAAGATGGCTTTCGTGGTGTAGCCTTGATGGGTTATTGGAAGATAAGTGTTACCTTTCTCTCCTTCGCTTACATCTCCGATTCTTTTTACGGGTATCTCTAGTACTTTTTTGTGTTATCGTATCTGAGATGGCGTAGTAGCAAGTTCAGGGAATTGATTTGCTACATGCTTCCACAATTCTGGTTTAACCTTCAACAACTCCTCTAGAGTGAGATGACACTATACTTTAGTGTTCTTTATCACTTCCGTTTTTGTAGGGATTACTGATTCTTCATTCCTCACTATTATCGTGGGTGCTCTCATACTAATAGAATTGGCTTCCCAAGGTCCTGTGAACTGAGGTAATTCTTGCAAAGAATTGGATTCGAAACCTGTGTGTTCACTCAGTTGTTCTTCCTCTACTTCATCATAAATAGAGGGAACGTCTTGGGGAAATTGTTCCTGCAAGTCGTCTATTTCTTGAATAGGAGGATGAGTTTCTTGTTCTTTTCTCCATTTCTCTTCTTGGATTTCTCTCAGAAATTCATGTGAATACCTATGTATGGAAGACAGGTTGTCTCCCACTTTCTGTATTTGGTACTTGAGACAGGGATGGTGTATTCTTTTCCTGCATCTCTAAGGCACTAAGGTTCCTATGCTGATTCTTTTTCTCTTTGCTATCAATCAAGTATTCTAGCCTCTCCACCAGTCCTTGAAAGTGTAATTCAGGTTTTGCCATGTTATTCCAATTAAGATATCGAGAGGCTTCAAACATAGCTTGTGCTAGTTCTACCATCTTCATGCAAAGTTTAGTCCTCTCAATTTCTAGATCTGCTCGAGGGTAGTTCTTACTCATTTCCATTATCTGGGGTCCTTCTTTTAATCTTGCTTGATACACACGAAACATCATGTCTAGGTTTTCTAGTATGGGTTCCGCTAAAATTGATACTGATCTCTGAGCCAGGTTCTCTTGAGTAGATTCTTGAGAAGTCAATTCTAGGATTTTGGCTCTTGATTCTTTTAAACTTCCTTCCAACTCAGTGATATTTTTACTCCATTTCCACTTGATTCTTTCTCTGGAATCTTTCCAAGATTTCGTCTTTTTATTGCTAGATTCTCCAACTTCGCTGGTTTCAGCTATTTTCTCATGATTAGGTTGTTGTTTTTGTAAGAGCGCATGGGCTCGTTATAGCTTGGATAGGCACGTATGTGGGGTTGGATCCATCTGTGTTCTGTACAATACCTATCATGTTGATCGGTGTAACATTTGAAGCATTAGCGGGGTTCTTTGGACAATCTTTGATGATATGCTCTTTACCACAATCGGCGCAAAAGCCTTGTATGTTATAGTATTGTGACTATCCTGCTATTGGAGGATGTGGACAATCCTTTATGAAATGATCTCCTTGGCACCTAAAGCATGGTCCTCTCGGGCCCTGTGGTCTTTGCTGTCTTAATTGGGGCCATGGATTAGGGTTTGTGTACATCACATTCACATAGTGGGGCTCCAAATTAGGTTCCAATGGTGGACTATCATATTGATATATTTCCACGTGTTCTGGTGACTCTGTGTAATACGCGGGTGGACTATCTACATGAGTAGAGTCAAAACTGTTTGAATTGGGGTCACTTTCTGTGATCAGGGGTGAAGAAGGCACTAAAGCCCTATTGAGGTTCTCTTCCGCAGTAGCATATTTGACTGAAATGACATTAGCTGGTGGTTTCTGGGCCACTTTTTCTGCTAGGTCTTCTATCGAGCTGGACAATTATATGGATGCTAGAGAAGAACAGTCTGAGCCTTTATAGACCTTTGAGAGTTCCAACTCTTCTCCAATGTTTTCCTCGATGTCTATACAAATTCTTACACATTGCTCTAGCGTTCTGGGTTCCTTCAAGTATACATAGGAGCGTAGTTTAGAGCTCGAGAGGCCATCTAAAACAATGACACTTGCTTTGCCTGTGAGGGTAACTCTTGCATTGGACATCTCTCCACATATTGTCTAAACCTACGTCCTGCAAGTCTAACTGTTTCCTGAGGGGTTTGTTTAAAGCTATGAATCAATGAAGATGTATCATGCCTGATTCCACTTTTAGAGAATTCTGTGATGAAAGACTATAACAAGTGATGGATATCTCTAAACTACCTTTGTTGCAATGGTTGGAACCAAGTTAAAGAAGTGTTCTTTAACGTTAGTCCAAATGCATTGTATTGTGTAAACGTCTTCTACTTACTCTACTCGTAGCACTTGCTTAAATTCAGCAACATGGTCATAGGGATCTCCTGTCCCATCAAAGTAATTTTTCATGGACTTTACTAATTGAGTGGGTCTTAGTACCCTTGGGTGCTCGCGTGGTCTCAGTAGAGGAAAATCATTTCTACCCCCTGGTATTCTAGGTTCCCTTTGTCTTTCCACTCTATCAGTGTCTATGGTGGTTCTATCTCTCCCTATGGGATGAGTCAAACTTACTTCCGGTCTCTCCTTGTTTTTCTCTCTTTGCATGCCATGGGCTAAGGATGTTACAGCACCCTGATGGCTCATGTTTACGTTTGCTCGAGATGGAGGGAATACTAAATCACCTCTCCATGTGTAGGTATTTCTCGCATGGTCTGGTATCACAAATACTCGTTCTGAAGTCTCGTCCAGATATACAACCTTTCTAGGTGTATCTGGGTCCTTGAATTCATAAATCATGATGGAGCCTATCTCACTAGGTTGTTCCAATCTGTACCTCCAAAATGCTTTGTCTGTCAACTCTATGGTTCTATTATCCTGAGGGATCCATTCTGGGATTAGTACTCTTGTTAATATAGATTTCCCTCTAGGTGTCCTAGGTTCTTCTCCTACTGGTTCTTTTCCTTGTGCTCTCACCTCTGGTTCTAACTGAATTACTCCAAACTCATCGGTATTATTTGGCTGAGTACTTATGATGTACATTGTTCCTTCCTTGTCTATGTACGCATCTCACTCGAATTTCACCACTGGACGTTCCAATCCAATGGGTTGATCAGGATTGTGCATTTGCACCACTTGTCTTCGCAAACCATCCTCATAGATGCGAGCACCTAAGCGGTTGGTTTGGACAAATTCTAATTGAGTCCTATAGGGTCCTTTGGGTCTTTCCATGTATGCTATGTTTAACCCTCCTTCTGGTCTTTCTGTGCTAAAAACCATTTCTGATTCACTCGTACCTGAGCTCAACTTGTAAGGATAGCTATTCAACTATTGTGCCCACGATCGTGCAGTAGTTCCTACACTTGCTTCTGATGATCTAAGGCTTCGTCAGTCTGACTTACCTATATGCTTGCCCTATCTAAGGTTCATGAATTTACTTCCTTGCACACTCAGTACATGCTCAGATCGTCAATGGTTCTTTGTTCTTTCTTGCTTGGTTCTTTTTTAATCCCTTTAAATTCTTGTCTTGTCTTACTGTAAGCATCAGGAATCGACTTTCTATTATATTTTTGAAGGGAGTCAGTAGAATTATTTTTTCAAACAAATATGTTTTAAAATATGTTTCAAAAACCTCCAATAGTGATTTTCATCACTCATGTACCATATGTAACATAGAAAAACCCCTTTTTGTAATCATATGCTCCATTTTGTGCAAGCGAAGGAGTCCTCGAGCTTGAGGAGCTTGGGTAGAACGAGCCTACCAATTTTGGTTATTTTTAGACACCGTTTACCCTTTCAAATAGCACCTAGAACCTATTCTTTAACTATGCCGATCACTAGATGTGAAACCGGTCAAAACTAGTCTAGAATCTATAAAAAGATCTAGAGAGCTCATTTTTTAGGTTAGCTTGTTTGAGTAGAGAGAGCTTAGAGCTATTTTGATCTTGTAATTGATCTCGAGAATAGAGTCTATTTTCATACCTTCCATTGTGTCTTGCTTGTCTCTTCATTGTGTGCCTCTATGCTTCTCACCTTCACTCTCACTACATCTCACATTCATGATCTTCATATCACTCCTATCTCTTCCGCGGATTGACATTAAGGAGGTGGAGCTTCTTAACGTGGTTCTCATCATTGTGATAGAGCAACACCAAATTTGGCACTGTTGTTGGGGACCGAGTCTAGGACGAATGTGTGATGGTATGAGTATAGCAAGAAGTGGCGTTGGAAGGTAAAAATTTTAGTTTTTGTTGTTGTTTTTAACTAGTTTTTAATGTTTTTCATCTCCCCTACACTCCTTCTTCACCACCGTATCATCATCTTCCACCCCAAAAAATTCAGAAAATTCACCATATCCATCCATTCTCCTCATTTCCCCTCATTTGTGCATGCGAGAGAGAGAGAGAGCTTTTGTGATTGCATGTACTTGTGTGTTTTTGAGTTTTTTTGCAGGTACAGAGCTCCAGTGCATCAAGAAAGCTTCCAAAAGGTAAAAAATCACTTTCTGTCAGAAATCTGCCGTGTGTGTCAGACCATCACGATGGTCTGCCAAGTTCGACTATTTTGGTATGCGAGTTCACCAAGAGGTAGGAGACACTAGCACTTGCAAGAATCCACAAATGCATTTGCAAAATCTTTGATTTGGTGGACCATCGCGATTGGCTCACGCCATCGCGACGGCTTGACCGGACCATCGCGATGGTCTCACGCCATCACGATGGCTCACTTGAACCATCGCGATGATCCTTGACCATCGCGACGATCCCATTGACCCCACGCCTCCATCGCACCGATCCTGCCACGTGTCAAGCTAGACCATCGTGATTGTTCACTAACCACACCATCACGACGACACTAGGTACACTATCGCGACGCCTCAAAATTGAACCATCACGATTGGCTCAAGCCATCATGCCTCATGACCATCGCGACGGGCTCATGCCATCGTGATTGTCGCGTTGACCGTTGACCAATGCCATCGCGATTGCTCGCCAATCAGACCATTGCGACGGTTCATTCACTTCATCGTGATTGTTCACTTCATACCATCACGACGGTTCATGCCATTGGACCATCACGATTGTGCCACGCCATCACGATGGTTCATTCATGCCATCACGATTGTTCACTTTAGACCATCGCGACGGTTCGCACCATCGGACCATCGCGATTGTGCCACGCCATCACGACGGTTCACCTGAGCCATCGCGACGGTCCCAGACCATCGCGATTGTCCACCCCAATTGCAAGGCTTTGTATGGGCTTGAACAAGCCCCTCATGCTTGGCATGCAAGGATTGCTAATTACTTAACCACCATTGGATTTTTTATGTGTGATGTAGATCATTCATTATATGCAAGGAAGGGTGATGATGGCATCATGATTGTGGCTATTTATGTGATTGTAGGAGGTGATAATGAAGAAAGCATTAAAGAGGTAAAGCAACTTGTTATGTAGGAATTTGACATGAAAGATCATGGTGTGTTGCACTATTTTTTGGGCATTGAGTTTATACATATAGAAACAAGTATATGGATGTTGCAAAGGCAATATGCCTTGAGTATAGTGCAAAAGTATGCTATGGTTTATTGTAAGCCAATTTGTATGCCATCATATCAAAATTTAAAGTTGGATACTAATACTACATTAGGTGAAGCATTGGAAAATGCTACTATGTACAGGAAAATTGTGGGAAGTTTGATATATCTCACAATTACAAGGCATGATGTAAGCTACACAATTGGACTTGAAAGTCAATTCATCTAGGTTCCTAGGAAACCAAATTTAGGTGCTCCAAGGTGCATTCTATGTTATGTGAGTGCTACTTTGGATTATGCATTGTTTTATGAAGCCAATGTAGATTTGCGGGTTCATGGATACAATGATGCGCATTGGGCTTGTAGTATTCTAGATAGAAGATCTACTAGTGGCTTTCTATTCTCACATGAGAGTGCATCTATTACATGGAGTAGTAAGAAGCAACCCACTATTTCTTTGTCGAGCATAGAGGCTAAGTATAGAGGTGTTGCAATGGCAACTTGTGAAGCATCACTTTCTGCTCTCTCTCTTTTTTTTTTCTTTTTTTTTGGAGAGGAGCAATGTCACAAAACAAGAAGATAGATGTTAGTATCAATAAAATAATGTACATACGTCAAATGTTTTTCATGTGCCTAGGATTCTCAAATGTGTCTATGGACGGCCGTGTAATGTGGCCCTATATTAATGCTTACTTTGGAAATGCATGACCTGAATGGTGCAAAAGACAAGGTTGTGCAAGGAGCACGTGGTTTTCGCTCATCGAGGCTTTTGATGTTACTTGAGGATGTTGATGCCATCTTTGTTGGAGGTATCCATTGGATCTTGAAATGATGTAAGCAATTGATTGTTGAATGACAACTGATCCTTCCTCTTTATGGGAATCCATTTGAGAACACTTTGTAGTGATCACCTTTGGCCTATTTATCCTTGGCTGGTTTCTAACATTTTGTATCCAATGTGGTTGGCTCTTTGGTTCGGTGGGGCCTACCGGTGCTTTTGGCTTCCAAACCCAGACACGTGTTGCTTGTCTTATTACTTGTGCTAGAGCAGTGAGTTGATCTTCTTTTGATCTTTGTGCTTGGTTCTGACCCTTGCCTCGCCTTGGCTTCTTTTTTGAGACTTGTCTCATAAGGGAGAGCATAGGTTATTGTGTATATAAGAGCTTCTTGGGTGCCCATATTTGGAATTGTCCTTGTTGAACTGCAGCTAATTTCTTAGGCACCCAAACTTGTCAGATACCTAGCGGTTGACCTTATCCTACTTTCTTCATTCGTCTTTTGGCCTAGTTGGCTTGCCTGGATGGGAATTGTGGGGACAAGGCCAATGGTTGTCCTCCTTTTTGTACCCAGATCTGCTTCATGCTCGAAACTGCTTTCTTGTTGAATGGTGTCTTTTGATATAGCATTTGTCTTGAATTGTTGTGCTTGCCTTTGTGGTGGAACTATTGTGGTTGGATTAGTCTTTGAAGAAGAAGAGAGATCCACTTGCCTTCGAGCCTGTTCTTCCATGATTGACTCCTCCTACATCATAGAGCTTTTGACACATACAACATCTTCTTCTCTAAGATTAGCCTTAGAAGAACTAAGGGAATGTGTGACACCTAGATTTGTGAGCATCCACTTCTCTAATTCTAATGTATTTATTCATGTACCTAAATTTGTAGAAGTTGAATTTTTAGGTTTAAGGTGACTGCATGGTCGTAAATCCAATCTTGGCCCAAGACAAGTGGTTTTGTAAGGTCCTCATCTTCACACACTAGCATTTTGACTATCATTGGGACATCTTGAAGGTAGATGGGAAGCTCCACCTGTTGTATATTATTGAACAAGGCATTGTTAAAATGTTAAATTTATTAATGTATTAATATGTTTTTGATGTTTTTGATATAGCAGCTGAAGGTTCGTGAGGAGCGTGCAAGGCGTGAAAGGGCGGACATCAATAATCCGAATAATTATTATTTATTTGTAAATAAACCTGCGTAGAAGGTTCTATTGTTAGAAAAGTAATGGTTAGAATAAGGGTCGTTGTAGACCGCAGTTTCTATTATTTAAAGTAATGGCTTTCTGTAAAAGTTACCAACTTTTAGTTTCACGCCTGCTTTTCGAAGCCGCCCTCATGTAACCACTATTTTCGACGTAATCAAAAGTCCTATAAATACATGCACTCTGTGGACTGTCGAAATAGAGTGCGTGGGGGGAGATTGCACCCAATACTGCGTTGTGTCTCGTCTCTTGTTGCGTCTATTCTCTGTGTGTTTTCTGTGTCCGTAATCTCTGTATGCACGTGAGTAAGATCCTGACAACAGTGGTATCAGAGCTCTGCACGCGTCAATACAAAGGGTTCTGTTCTCTGTTCTCGATTCCGATTTTGTTTCCGTTTCTTGTTTCAATTTCGGTTTCTTCTTCGGCTTCTGATCCAGAACCTACGTCTTCTCCTTCGGCTTACTCCAAGGTGTCGACTAAGGCAAAGAGCTTAGGCAATAACTTAGGCAATAACTTAGGCAATACATTGGCAACATTGGCACCCAAGGCTCCCTTGGCGACCGTTGGCAGCCGTTGGCTACGCGCGAGACAATTTTAATTTTTGAGTGGTAATAGAGAGGTTTAGAGTCCCTAAGGTAGGAGGATTTGAACCCACAACCTCCTACTTTCAAGGGAAGTACTTTGACCACTCCACCATCTCTTGGAGTTGTACTCAAGTCTCTCTCTCTCTTTCTTTGGTACTTGTGCAAGGCGCTCGCGGCAATTTCCAGGATGGACCCAACAAAGAATCAAGTGTAACTTTCAATCCGTAGGTCGGATTGAGGCGTGCAATATACCATTGGAAAGCTCTCGGAACGAACTTTCCAATGAGCTACTTGCAAGGGTGAAATCCTTGGTCATATTTTGGTGGCACTTGATTGAGTGTTCAAGATACCAAGCAAGGTTGAGAACACGGGATCGAGACACCAAGGTTGCAAACGAGAAGGTTCAATACACCAAGGTTGAGAGCAAGGGTCCAAGAGCACCATGGAGGATTACAGTAATTCACCTCTACCTGCGGCAACACTTGAACAACAACTAGAGCTCTTGCGGCATGAGCTTCAAGGAGCTCAGAACGAGATCCAACAACGTGATGAAATCCTCCAAAAGATGCAAGCTGAGGAAGACAACCTTACGAGAGTAGTAAAAGCTATTGTGTCTGCCCAATCTGATGTTACTCATTCAAAGATTGGTAATAGAAACTACCAGTTTCTACGATTTGATGGCCGAAAGGATGGGCCTTTAGTACTTTCTTGGTTGTCGCAGTTTGATGATTTTTATACCGATGAAATGTATGCTAAAAGTGAAAAAGTTAAATTTGCCACTAACTATTTAGTAGGTAAAGCACAACTCTGGTGGAATGTCCTGCGGCACAGTACGGAGCGTCCAACAACTTGGAAGGCTTTTCAAGAAAACGTGAAGGATTCATTTCTTCCTCCTCAATACCATTTGCATGTTCGACATGCATGGACGACCCTTACATGGAAGGAGGGTGATACGGTTACTACCTACACAGAGCGGTTCTGGCAAAATTTACTACTTGTACGAATGCTTGAAGATGTATCAGAGGATATCTTGCAGCAGAAATACGAAGATGGTTTGGAAGTGGGTATCCAAGCCAAGCTTCACACCCTACGACCTACAACCCTCAACGAGGCTATATCTTTTGCTTATGATGCAGAAAAAGAATTCCAGTCCATAACCAAGTCACTCCGTCTACAACAACCACGTCCACGACCATTTCCTGTTAAACCTTCATTTCCTATGAAGTGTAATTTTAATGCCCCATCTTACCCTAGCTTTCCTCGACCTCTACAATCCAATTACTCAACTTCACCTGTTGCTTCATCTCTCCAACCAACCAAACCACCTACCTTTCAAACTTCAGCAGTGAATGCCCAACAGAAGCGACCACGAATCACCTACTGGAATTGTGGTAAACCTGGACATACAAAAATAAGGTGCAGATTGCCACCTCTTCATATGAAACAGGCTACAGCTCGATTGCATAACATGGAGGTCTATAATGAAGAAATTCCTCCTGTTTGGACAGAGGAATCACTGGAGAAGGACTTAAGTACCTTGGGTAACGATATCTCTCTACACTCTCTTCTTTGCATGCAGGGTACAATAAATAACAAACTAGTTAAAATTCTACATGACGATGGTAGTTCACATGACTTCATTTCACATTTATTAGTACAAGGACTTAAATTACAATTGTTTCCTTCTTTGTATAAAGTGAAAGCTGCATTTCAAGGTAGTCGTTATAATGTAACACGAGAAGTGCAACATGTTACGATTAGCATAGGCCCTTATGTTGACTCACGAACATTTTTAATTGCACCTTTGCAATCTTATGATGTTATACTAGGTATGCCTTTTCGTCACCATTATAACCCACGTATTGACTACCATACTCATACCTTTAAGTTTGTTTTCAAAGGTCAAATCATTACTTTGTCTGCACGGCATGATTTCCAGCCATTTCCATTGATTAGTCACACTCAAGCAAAGCGTGCATTTAGGAAAGGATTTAACTCATGCATTGTTTTTGTTAATGTCATCAATGATTATACTCATACACTTTCAGATGCATATAAACCTTTCATGAGTACTTATAAGGATTGTTTTATGTCTGAATATCCCTCTAAACTACCACCATCTCGAGGATCCTTTGACCATAGCATAGACTTAGTCCCTGGTAGTTCTCCTTCTCATAAAGCACCTTATAGACATGGCCCATTACATCAAAAGGAAATAGAAAATCAAGTAAAAGACCTACTACAAAAAGGACTTATAAGGCATAGTTCTTCCCCATTTGGAGCACCCGTTCTCTTAGTAGAGAAGAAGAATAAAACTTATCGAATGTGCATTGATTATAGAGCCCTTAACAAGATCACGATCAAGAATAGATACCCTATTCCTCGAATAGATGATCTCTTAGATAAGTTACAAGGAGCTCGTGTCTTTAGTAAAATTGATCTTAAATCGGGTTACCATCAGATTCGTATGACACAAAGTGATATTTTTAAGACTGCATTTAGAACTCAAAATGGCCATTATGAATTTATGGTAATGCCCTTTGGACTTACTAATGCCCCTGCTACATTTGCGCGAATGATGAATAATATTTTTCTTGATTACCAAGCTTTTGTTCTTGTATTCTTTGATGACATACTTGTTTACAGTAAGAATGATAGTGAACATGAAAAGCATCTTGAAACAGTTTTTCATTTGTTACGAGAAAACACACTTTATGCTAATCCTGAAAAGAGTTATTTCTTTCAGCGTAAGCTAGAATATTTAGGACATATTATTTCAAGTGAAGGTGTGCATGTGGATCCGAAAAAGATTAGAGTTATCATAGAATGGCCTACACCACAATCAGTCAATGATGTTCGTTCTTTTCTTGGGTTGGCTAGTTTCTATAGGAAGTTTGTTCGAAATTTTTCTTATTTAGCATTGCCTTGAAAAAGAAAATAAAATTTGCATGGGGATTTACCCAACAACAGTCCTTTGACAAACTTAAACATGCACTTTCACATGCACCTGTTTTACAATTACCTGATTTCTCACAACCCTTTCATGTTGTTACTGATGCTGGCGGTTCAGGAATAGGTGCTGTTCTGATGCAAAATGACCATCCCATTGCATTTGAGAGTAGAAAGCTTAAACCCTCAGAACAGAATTATAGTACGTATGATAAAGAACTGTTAGCAGTTGTGCATGCTTTGCGAATTTGGAAACACTATCTTATGGGCTCTGAAGTATTAATCAAAACCGATCAACAGGCTATTAAGCATTTATTAAGTCAGCCCTTAATCTCTGATAGACATCTTAAATGGGCATCATTCATTCAAAATTTCCAACCCATGATACAATATCAACCTGGTAAAGCTAATGTCGTAGCTGATGCTCTTAGCCGTTTTCCTTCGAATTCCGTTGTTTTGAATAATATTTCTGCCATTCAAATTCATTCTTTTCAAGACATGGTTTCCACTTATGCATCTGATTTGTATTTTTCACATGCATGGCATGACCTCAACAATGCTGCATCTTTATCTGATGAACATTATATATTTCATCATGGTTTTCTCTATTTTCAACATAGATTGTGCATAACCCAAGCTTTTAAAGATTTTGTCATTAAAGAAATGCATGAACCATCTTACATGGGTCATAGAGGCATACAAAGCACCATTTCTGCTTGCAAAGATTTCTTCTTTTGGCCACACATGGAAAAAGACATTGCACATTATGTTTCTCAATGCATTGTCTGTCAGCGTGTCAAACGTCATCATGGTAAACCATTTGGATTATTAATGCCCCTTCCTATTCCAAATGAACCATGGGAACAAATCTCTATGGATTTTATCACAGGTCTTCCTATCACTTCATCACATAATGATATGATTTGGACAATAGTCGATAGGTTTAGTAAATATGCATATTTCATTCCATGTAGAAAAACTTTGACTGCACCTCAAGCTGCAAAATTATTCATTAAATGCATTTTTCCACATCATGGATTTCCTAAAGTAATGTTATCTGATCGTGATGTTAGGTTTTGCAATCATTTTTGGGTTGCCTTATTTCAACATTTTGGTTCTTAAATAGATTTTAGCTCTGCGTTTCATCCTGGAAGTAATGGACAAAGTGAGGCTACAAATAGTACTATTCTTGATTTATTGCGTTGTTATTCATTAGATAATCCTAATAACTGGGATGAAAAGTTGCCATTGCTTCAATTTGCTTACAATAACACTTCACATACCACTACTGGTCGTGCACCTTTTGAAATAGTTTTTGGTAAAAAGCTTCCCACTCCCATGTCCCTCACCCAAACCGACATTCCGATGGCTGATTCTATTGCTCAAGATCACGTTTCTATACTTCATGATGTTCACGAGCACATTAGGAAAATTCAAGAGCGATATACACGTATTATCAATACTAAACGATTAGCCAAAGAATTCAGGGAAAATGATTTTGTATGGTTGCGAATAATTAAAAGACGTCTCAAAAATATTTTGCAGCATCCTAAAATTAAACTTGCACCACGCTATTATGGACCGTTTCGCATTATAGAAAAAATTAATGATAATTCATTTCGATTAGATATTCCATCCCATTGGACTATACATAATTCTTTTCATATTAGCTTACTTAAACCCTTTAAAGGAACTTTACCACTTGCTCCACTTCTTGATGATCCTCCTTTAATTGAAGAACAATCTGAAATCTTAGTTCCTGAGAAAATCATTGATCATGATGTCACTACTACACGCACAGGTACTCAATATCATCGATATTTGGTTAAGTACAAAAATCACTCTATTGAAGAATGTCAATGGATACATAAAACACAATTAACACCTCATTATGACCACTTAATTTCTGCATATCATACACAAACACATTAATGTAACAGCTCCATGAACATTTCCATGCATGTATTTTTACATGGCACATGCCTATTTTCTTTATTCAGTGATGAAACATGTGACTGGCCATCCATGTTTATTCTTTTATCACCTGAGGTCAGTTGCTTGTTCAACTGAGGGGCATGTTATACCTTATGGAATATGTTGAACAATGCATTGTTGGATTGAAATATGGAATAGCCAATGCATTGTTGGATTGAAATATCGAATAGCCAATGCATTGTTGAACTGTAACATGAAATATGTTGGCCAATGCATTGTTGGATTGAAATATCGAATAGCCAATGCATTGTTGGATTGAAATATGGAATAGCCAATGCATTGTTGGATTGAAATATCGAATAGCCAATGCATTGTTGAACTGTAACATGAAATATGTTGGCCAATGCATTGTTGGATTGAAATATCGAATAGCCAATGCATTGTTGGATTGTAACATGAAATATGTTGGCCAATGCATTGTTGGATTGTAACACTAATATGGAATATGTTGAACACTCCATTACAATTGTTAGAGTGTTGAATTCTTTTATCAACTGAGGTCAGTTGCTTGTCAACTGAGAGGCATGTTGTATATTATTGAACAAGGCCAAATTGTTAAAATGTTAAATTATTAATGTATTAATATGTTTTTGATGTTTTTGATATAGCAGCTGAAGGTTCGTGAGGAGCGTGCAAGGCGTGAAAGGGCGGACATCAATAATCCGAATAATTATTATTTATTTTGTAAATAAACCTGCGTAGAAGGTTCTATTGTTAGAAAAGTAATGGTTAGAATAAGGGTCGTTGTAGACCGCAGTTTCTATTATTTAAAGTAATGGCTTTCTGTAAAAGTTACCAACTTTTAGTTTCACGCCTGCTTTTCGAAGCCGCCCTCATGTAACCACTATTTTCGACGTAATCAAAAGTCCTATAGATACATGCACTCTGTGGACTGTCGAAACAGAGTGCGTGGGGGGAGATTGCACCCAATACTGTGTTGTGTCTCGTCTCTTGTTGCATCTATTCTCTGTGTGTTTTCTGTGTCCGTAATCTCTGTATGCGCGTGAGTAAGATCCTGACAACACCACCTCACCCAAACAAGGGGTTTCCACACCTCCCAATCCTATGAGATAGGCTTCTATGGGATTGATGTTTAATTGAAGGTCTTGCCAGTATGAAAGTTTAACTGCACTAGTTTTTGCACCTGAGTCAATTAATGCTCTCATAAGCCTTACATTCTCTCCGTATCCTACCTCTAAGGTCACAAAGGGACATCGATCAAGTATTCAAGAAGCAATTGCACTTGATGTTTGGCACATGGCCATGTGATATCGTGGGGCTTCAAGATTGACATCTAGGCCTAGTCGCCTTAACGTATTTTTCCTAATGCGCTCTCTGGCCTCTGCCTGTGCTTCTTCTCTGACCCTTATCTCTTCTTCGTTTTGCTTCTTAGCAGTGTTGAGTCTCCTTAGCATATCCTCTGTAAGAGGTTCTTGATATAGCTTGACTCGACATCCACTAATATAGTTGGGCAAGATGTCACCTTCTAGGGTGGCCAATTGAACCGCACTGCTAGTGGAAATTCTATTAATGACCATGGGTCCATATCCTCGCTTTTCCAATTTATGGGCATGTTGCTTTAGTGTATACACTAGTGCTAAGTCTCCCTCTTTCAAACCTTTATCTTTAATGTGTGCATCAAACTATGCCTTTTGTCTTTTCTTTACACCGTAGATGCCTGCTGCTGCTTGTAGCCTCGTCTCACCTAAGCATTCTAGATCAAAGATCCTGGAGGATAACTCATGTCCATTCCGCTCATGCTTTTGTGCTACTTTTAAAGCTGGGACTAGGAATTCTAATGGTAGCACTATGTTATGTCCAAAGACCATTTGAAATGGGGTGGCATTGGGTACTGTTTTGTAGGCAACTCGATAAGCCCAAACAACATGATGAATTTGTTTATCCCAATCAGAGCATTTATTATTTACCAGTTTCATCAATACATCACAGAGGATTTTATTGGTGCTCTCAGCTTGTCCATTAGCTTGTGGATGATAGGGGGCAGACTTCTTATGTATCACCAAGAATTCTTAGAGAAGATTTTCAATGACTTCATTCAAGAAGTGTGTGCCTCTATCGCTCACTAACTCTATTCATAGTCCATATCTCGTGAACACATTATCAAACAAGAACGTAGCCGTTGATTGAGCATTGTTCTTTGTCATGGCTTTGACCTCTACCCACTTTGTAAGGTAATCTGTGGATACAATAATGTACTCTGCATGGGAGTTTCTAGCTGGGGGGTTAATGGGACCTACAAAGTCTATACCCCACTTCGAGAATGTGCGTCCTCCCATCATTGGCCTCAAGGGCATCTCATGGTTTTTGATTGGATATTGTGCACATTGGCATGTGTCACATCTCTTCACACAAGTATGTGCATCCATATGAAGAGTGGGCCACCAAAGTCTTGAGAATAGAATAGTCTTAATTACTCGGTCAGGGCCAAAGCGCCCACTTGCAACACCGTTATGTGCAATCTCTAAGACTTTCAAATAGTCTGATTTGTTAATGCACAATCTTAAGTAACCATCTTTGCCCCTTTGGTATAGGTTGTCTCCTACTAAGGCATAGTCCCGAGCCTCTTGTTCCATGCTACGTTTCCCTGCTAGACTAGCCTCACTTAGTAGTGTTCTTGATCTCATAAATTCTACCAATGGTGTGCTCCAATCTAGAATTAATGACACATGATAAAGGGTAGCATGCTCCACTGGGGGTCTCGTCTGACACACTAGACAATTCTTAATCCACTCATGTATTTGTCTATCCATGCTAGGCTAATACACTCCTAAACTTTTTAGATTCTACATTGTTCGTTGTTTAGAATAGTGATTTCCTAGCATTCCTTCATGGGCTTGTTCCAACCAACTGCTATGTTCATCATCCTCGACACAACAAGCTAATACACCCTCTGCATCTTGTTTGTACATGCTTCCTACCAAGATGTGATTTTTTTGTGATTTTACAATTTCCTCTTTGTTCATCCTCACATTCTTATTTGTGGGTCGAAGGTTAGGATAGGTACCAACTTATTTGCCCATTTAGGACCAACTTCTAAATTGAACAAATAAGCGTTAGGTAGTTCATTAGGCACTCCTTGCGGTGGCTCTCTTGAAGTGATGCAAGAAAGGTGATCTACCTTGAGGTAGGTTCTACCTTTCCTAACAACAACTTCAAAGTCGTATTCCATTAGTAAGAGGAGCCATCTTACTAAGGGTCCTGTATTGCAAGGTTTATTGACCAAATATAATAAAGCTTGATGATCTGTAAAAAACTTGAACTTGTTAGCCAATAGATAGTGCCTAAATTTCTTCACGGCATATACCATGCCTAAACTTTCTGTTTCAGCTGTTGTGTAGTTTCGTTCAATTGTGTTTAGCTATCTACTAGCATATGCTATGGGCAAATCTAAATTTCCCTCACCTTAGTATTGGTGTTGTGCACAAACGTCTCTTCAGCTCATTGAAGGAATTTTCACATTCTTCGTTCCACTCAAAATTTGTCAACAAGGCGTAAAGAGGTTTAGCTATGATCACATACATGTGGATAAACCTGCGGTAATATCCACAATGGCCCATAAAGGCTTGTACCTCTTTAACATTCCTTGGCCTTGGCAACTCCGCTATAGCTCTTACTTTATCCTCATTTGTGGATATTACATTCTTCGAAACACACTTTTTTGGGTTAAAAAACACTCGATATTCTCTACACTTGTTGAAGATTTGTCTGAGCTCAAGGATGTGGTATCTTCTTTCTTGGGAATGAGCACATAAATCATCCACATATACTTCTAAGCTCTTTTGCAAGAACTCTTTGAAGACATGACACATGAGCCTTTGGAATATTGCAGGTGCATTGGTGAGCCCAAATGGCATCACACGAAATGCAAAGATTCCCCACTCTGTGGCAAAGGCGGTTTTGTGTTGATCTTCCAAGGCAATGGCTACTTGGTTGTAACCTGAAAATCAATCAAGGAAGCTATAAACTTCCTTGCCTGCAACACACTCCAATAAACGTTTCGTGATTGGAAGTGGATAGTTATCTCTAATTGTAGCGGCATTAATCTTTTTAAGGTTAATACACACTCGCAACTTTCCATTCTTCATGGGCACCACCACAATAGGGGACACCCATTCAGTATGCTCGATCTCATAGATAAATCCAACTTCAATCAGCTTGTCAATTTCTTCTTTTATTTTAACTACATAAGTGTCATTATATGTGTAGGGCTTCTGTTTGGTGGGTTTAGCGTCAGTTATCATGAGGATTGTATGAGATCATATCTTATCTAATCCCTTCAAGTCTCTATAGTGCCATGCAAACACATCCATGTATTCCCTTAATAGAGCTAGAAGCTCTGCTTCTTCTTCTTATGCACTTAGGTCTTCTCTTATGTACGTACACCGCTCTTCATTCTCTCCAATGGTTACAACAATTTTTTTGGTCTTTTCTTTATTATCATATGCTTCTCCTATGGTGGCCTCTCTCTTAGGAATTCATACCAAAATCTTTTGGTCTACAACTTCATACTTCTTGAAATTCTCTAGTACTTCAAACAATGATTCCTCTTCCTCTTGTTTCAATGCTTTTCTTTTCTTTTTCTTTTGACCTCCTTCACTTCCATCCTTTGAATTTATAGTTTTAAATCTTGGGAATGGTTCTTCTATTGACTTTGGTCATGACCCCTAAGTGCTACAAGTACAAGGAGTTGGTCCTCCAGTCCTGTACTATTTGCAATTGTCATAGGAAGGGCCTTCCTAGGATCATCTCATAGACATTATTTTTGCCAAAGTCACATATAGCAAAGGTGTGTTAAAACTCTAACCCATAAGTGGTTAGAGTTATCCCTTCTAGAAATCCTAGAGGTCTTTCAACATGGCCGTTTGCCATTTGAAGCTTCATTCTAGTGGGTCTTAACACGGGCTTGCCCCATTGCTTCCACAAGGAGGTGGTTGCAATCGCAACACCAGCACCTGAATCTAAGATAGCTTTGGTTGTGTAACCTTGGTAGGTGATTGGAAGATAAGGGTTACCTTCTTCACCTTCACTCATGTCTCCTATTTTTTCTGAATGTATCTCTGGTATTTTCTATTTAGAGCCTGCTTTTGACACATTGGAACCAAGTTCTGGAACTTGATTAGCCACATGCTTCCATAGCTCTGGTTTTACTTTGAGCAACTCTTCTATGGTGAGATGACACTAAACCTTAGTGTTCTTCAAGACATCGGTGTTCCTTGGAACCACTGAGTCTTCATGTCTTATCAATATTGTGGGAGCTCTGATCTGAAGAGATTTAGATTCCCATGGGCCTGTGAATTGTGGCAACTCATGTAAAGAATTAGATTGAAAATCTAATTTTTGCCTTCTTGTTGCTCAGCTTGGTCTCCATAAATAGATGGAATGTCTTTAGGAAATTGATCATGAAGATCATCAATTTCAAGAATAGGAGGGGGATTACCCTTCTCCTTGGCCCATTTCTCTTCTTGTATTTCCCGCAAGAACTCTTGAGAGTACTGTTGAATTGAAAGGGGTGATCCCTCATCCATGGAATCAAGAACATAAGCTTTAGTTGGTGGTGAAATTTCCTTTTCAACACCTGATTGAGCTTGTGGAGGTAAAGAAACTTGCGGTTTGTTTACCAACTGCTCTAATCTTTCTAGTAAGCCTTGAAAATGCAAACCCGGTTTGATAGGATTTGTCTGATTGAACAACTCATTGATCTCAAGAAGGCAATCCTATTTGCACGATTATGGTGGCCCATTCTTCACATGGATGCACATACCTATGTGAAGTGGTGTAACGTTTGTCTGTGAACTCAGTATCTGATACGTAAAGATGAGATGCCGCTAAAACCTATGATGGGTGGACGTGCATTCTCTAAGTGGGGAATAGACTTTGTAGGTCCTATTAATCCCCCAGCTAAGGGTTCACATGCTAAATACATCATTGTTGCCATAGACTATCTAACCAAGTGGGTAGAAGTGAAGGCCACAACAAAGAACGATGCTCAAACGATAGCTAACTTCTTATTTGAGAACGTGTTCACTAGAAATGAATTCATTTTCTCCAAGAACTCTTGGTAGTACATAAGAATTCTCCCCCCTATCATCCACAAGCTAATGGACAAGCCTAGAGCATCAATAAGATTCTATGCAATGTGCTGACCAAATTAGTGAATAATAAGCACTCTGATTGGGACAAACAACTACAGCACGCTGTGTGGGCATACAATGTTGCCTATAACACGGTGCTCCAAGCCACACCCTTTTAGATGGCGTTTGAATGAAATGCAGTGCTCCCGTAGACTTCTTGATACCCACATTGAAAGTAGCACAGGAGCATGAGTGGACAAGTCATGAACTCTCTTCAAGGATCTTTGATCTTGAATGGTTAGGTGAAACGAGACTGAGAGTAGCTGCAGGGATTTATGCATCTAAGAAAAGACAAAAGGCATATGTTGATGCCCATGTGAAGGATAAACGCTTGAAAGTAGAAGACTTAGTTTTGGTGTACACCTTGAAACAACTTATTGCAAGAAAGCTAGAGAAGTGGGAGACACGTTGAACCTCGAAATCAACATGCCACATTGGATTATCGATCAAATCCATTTTGCACATCAGCGCTGGTATAAGAAACAGAAGTCAATCCTATATGGATGTTGTGCACTCACTAGAATTGTGTATAGGTGCCTTGCATACGATGTGCCAATCCAAAGGGCACTCATTTGGACTAGGGTGCAGGAATTTCAGCGAAGGGCATCAGCCGTAGGGCCCGCATCAAAGAAAATGACAGGAACTGTTCAGGTGCCATGTGCACAAGCTAGGGGCACTACACTGACACCAAAGATGACTCCGCCACACCAAAGACAAGTACGACCCTTCACCATCCGATTACCAAGGCACAATGCAGAGGGGCCAAATTTCTTATCTTTCCACCGATCCCCGCCGATCTAGAGTTCCCTCAAGGCTTCACACTTGAGTATTTGACTGATGAAGAAGTAGCCAGAATGCTCAATGAAGACAACTTGGAAATCAAAGCAGAGCAATTAAGTGAACAATGGACCGCCATGGACTACCTTGAACCAACGCAACTAGTCGTTGTAGAAGTAGATGAAGATGAGGAAGAGACTGAAGAAGAAGAACAAGATGAAGAGCAAGAAGGACCACATGATGAACAAGAGCATGGATATGTGCAACATGTTATACCCGAACTCTCAAGAGCCCCATCATACACAATACAAATACAGAGATTGTACAATACTATGAACTTAGTTCAGGAACAACATAGACTATCCTTGGCATCAAGGAAATCCCTAATGAACGAGATGCTTGAGGAAGGAGGTGTGGATGACTAGTTCATAGCCTCCCTCAGCCTACTCGCGGATGCATTGGGAGTACCCAAAGCGGTTCACACCACCCTTGCTCACTCTCAGAGATTCTAACAAAGATGCAAGAAAAGACAACTAAGACCAGGAAAGCACATACACATTGTAGTTTCATAACCACACGACACCACTTCCACAACCACCACCACAACACACACCACTCAACACATCAAAGACCCCCACATGTCAAGTGCACCTCCATCCCCAACCTTACCACCCTCCCCTTTGACTCCACCCCTCTCACCTTGTATCACAACCACCATGGTCTCTACTATCACTGCCACGGTCTCCACTGCTCTTAGTGAAGCACATGATATGGGTCAACCCTTACAACTCTCATGATCTGACACTACTACCATCATAACTATCACCATGGGCTATAGGGCTCTAACCATGGTTATAGGGAATCCCATTTCCCTTGTCATGCATCTAGGAGACCTACAGGCACCATTAGGCACACCATTGTACACTTTCACCATAGTCACCACACCTACCATCCCCATGTATATGGTAACTCCCACGACTGCATCCACACACGACCAAATGGACATATCCCCCACAATTGCACCAATACCTCCCCCCATATTTCCACAATCTCCCATTCCCTTGCCACCAACATCCCCATTTTCTACCACAACATTCACCACCCCTTTCCCTCTTCCCTATCCCCCTGCATTCCAAACCTTTCTGGCATCCACCCTTGTAAATAATGTGTTCAACACTTTATATCAATGTGTTTCTTAGTTGCAGCAGAATTATCAGCATTTAGATGCACATCATACAAACCTGTTCAAGGACCATGAGACATTACAAGAATGAATCACGCCCATGGAGAAGGACACCTTACAAAGACAGTACGAGGATTTGTTGGTCAATCCCCCGGAACCAGATAAACAGGCACAACAACACCTCAAGGAAATGCTACGCGCCCAACAGATAGACAATCACAAGCTATGCCATAATCTTGCATTACTGAGAAAGCACATGTCCGTAGCATTGGAAGAGAATAAAAGACTCCAAAAATAGAATGAAGAAAACCTAGAAGCAGCAATGGAAGGCTTACCTCAAGAGATCGATCTGGGGTGGTTCAAAGCCCTCCCTTCAGCCAACATGTAGATAATATTGGATACACATGCAGACCTCATAGAGGCATATAATGCATTAGAAAAGGAGCGTGATGAACTACGAAAGCAATTGGCCAGTCAAAGAGAGCAACAGAAGGAAGTAGCACCTACAACCACCACATTTGAAGAGGTAACTGAATTGAAAGCATAAGTGGCCACTTTTCAGACTAAACTTCTACAATATGAATGACAACCTTCTCCAATGGTGAAGCCAGAACGTGAAGAACTAGTCCCGATTGAAGTTGAAGAGACATTTGAGGAACCCTACGAAGCCGTGCCTGCACCTAGAGGCCGACAAACAGAGGAAGGGATTGATACATTTGAGATTGAAGCTCAAGAATGGTTGGAGGCCACACTCATGATGATAGAGTGGCAGTTCAGATACAATCCATGTATCGTCTGAAAGAAGTTATAATCAAATCCGACTACTTCAAGAAATTATCTCATCATCAGGATTGGCATTATCGACAATCAATATGTACTGTTTTGTGTGTTAATGGCAGATTCTAATGTAGAGATCAAGCATCATACCAAGAAGGAGCCAACCTTTGCAACTCAATTTACCCAGGAGCACATTCTTGAGAGCGCCACACAGGGCACCATCTTCGACCTACATGGAGGATACATTTACTAGAAACCTACCCAAAGATGGTGCGCACATGGAACAAAATGCCCTTTTATATCAAGTATAACCCCTCCTATTGCCCTATTTTTTGATGATGATCATGGATTGAGTTCGCTAGCACAATAAAGAATGACAAAGTATGCGACAAGTGGCTCAACTATTTATATTTGGCACCGCCGCGGGTCTTGCAATGGTCACATATATGATTTCCACCATTAGGCATTGGGGCATTAGGTTCAAGAACGTACGAGATGTAATGGCACAGATGTGCCTCAAAATATTTGAACTCACGCTTTTCATATTCCGTACATTCAAAAATGTTAAAGAGCCTCACCTCTCGTCCCTAGACGTTAATGAAGGCAACCTCGATCTAGTCTATGATATGAGCACCACCCCATCCGTCAATGTTGTATATGCATGGTATGCTCGCGTCAAATATCTCCTAGCATGCTTCAAAGAGACATTCAAAGAAATGTTTATCATAGGGTTCTGGGAGTATCACTAAAAAATATTCATTCCCAGACCCTGTCATTTGTTACACTTATTTGCTGTGGAGTAGCCCCTACACTCAGACAAGCTGCATATGCCACATCCGAAGGTACTAGGGCTAGTAGATTGAGAGGCCGTACTCATAGATCTAGCAAGAGGACTGAGGCATCTTTTGGCCATAGATGTGGTCCAATATTACATCAAACGTTCAGATCAGCAAGGGTCTGTCAGAGACGACAAACGCGAGAGAGGGGGGAGTGTTGGCAGCAGTCAGGGCATCTCAAGAAAAGGGAACTGACATAAGGAATCAGAGCAAAGAGAAGGGCCAAGCACGCAAAGCAGTCAAAGAAGATCCGGCAAATAGGCCATGCAATTTTTGAGATAACTCCCTTTTAATAGTGAATTTCATCACTACATGAACATTGTAAATACTGCTTTTGGTAGATTAGACTCCATTTTGTTGAAACTGAGTCGTCAAGCTTAAGGAGTATTATAAGTATTTATGTACCAATTTTCATAATTTTTAGAGCTCATTTGAGCCTCCAAAATGGCCTAGAAACCTAACTTTTAACTAGGCCGGACACTAGGTCTAGAAAGGGCCACTAGCTAGTCAAAAACTATAAAAGGAGCTAGAGAACTCATTTTTGAGGAGAACAAATTGTATTTTTGAACTAAGAAGAGCTCTTGTAATTGTGTTTTGATCTTAATCAAAGCTTCCATTGTCTCACTCTTTGTTCTTACCTATGTGCGCACATGTGTATGTGTGTGCATGGTTGTGTGCTTGTACATCACCACTTGTGCACATCACTTGCTTGAGGTCTTTATATTATCCTCATGTCTCCTTGAATTGACATTAGAAGATGTGCTACTCACCACTGAGCTATAGAAGCTCAAATGTGTCCTACCCTTCTATCGTGACATGTCTGCCTAGGACCCGTTGTCGTTCATATGCTTCTTCGTATGTGTCCTCCATCGGGATTGAAATGGTTTCTTCGTAGGCAAGAATATCAAGTGGGGATTCAAGTCTTGGAGGCTCTGACTGAGCTAGAATACGAGCTTGGAGGTCAATGACATGTGCTCTTAAGGTACTGAGTTCTTCTAGGATTTCTGGGGGTGTGACTTCAAGGACACTTTCTGGCTGTGTAGGTTCCCGTGGCAGTAAGGCTTTGTGATTGGTCTGGAGCTTCTGATATTCTTCATTGATACTATCATAGTCATCAAATAATCAGGCACGATCATCCAATAATACTTGCATGCTCTCAAAGGGGACCACTTTGAATCTGCTAGAGCTCAATGGTTCATCAGGTCTATCCATCGCAGCTCCAAAGTTCTCACAATTCTGCTCTTGTAGCCTTTGGTTTTCCTCTTTGGCGGTTGTGAGATGTCTTCATAAAAGTCCAATATTGCATGTTAGCATGGCTTTCCATACTGTTTGAGCATGTAAAAGATTTCCAACATCTGTGAGGGCTTCTTTAGTCTTTTGTTCAGATTCTAACTCCAAGGAATGGTAAGCCTCACGTAGTTCCTAATTGCATGCATTCAGGGAAGCATTCTCAATGGTCAAAGAATTTAATTGCACCTGTAATTATGTAGTGGTCTGCTGCAATGCCTAGTAGTTGCTTTTGACAGAGGCAAATTTTTCTCTGACTTGAGTCATGTATGCAAACATTTGATGAAATGTGGTGTTGATAGTGGGTGATAATAACAATGGTGCGATGTGTGAAGATGATGCTAGTGTGGGTGTAGATGCAGAGGGGAAGGGAAAGTGGAGTGGGAGGGTGGATGTAGTGGTGACCATAGAAAATTGTGATGTGTAGAGATGTGGTGGTGAAATGGTGGATGTGAGTGGTGGTGCTATAGGTGATGAAATATCCATGTCACTAGACGTGGCATCTAGTGCACTAACAATGAATAGTGGTGTGGTGGTGGGTGTGTTAGTGGGTGTGACCATGGGATTTACAAAGGAGGAGGAATATATGACCTGTTGAGTTTCAAGGATGGATTGATGTAGAGCAGAAGGTAGAGGTGATGTAGTTGGATGGGGAGAGGATACGGGGGAGAAGGTCGTCGGTTGAGGGAAGGTGAGAAGAGGTCATGAAGGAAAGGGAGATGAAGGAAAGGATGGGGTAGATGGACTAGGGGGAATTAGGGTTGAGATACTAGAAGTAAAGGTTATGGGTATAGCTTGGGTGACTATAGGTGCTATGGTTTCTGCTGTAGCACTTACTATGCATGAGGATACTGGAGGTGAGCTGGGCGTACATGAGAAGTTGGATGTATAGGAGAAGGAAGAGCTTCGTTGGAAGTGGAGGTTATTTCGATGGTGGTTGTCGGTATGGAGGATGTTGGTTGTGGTGGGGAGTCGATGATGATTGTAGTTCCT
Source organism: Ceratopteris richardii (assembly GCA_020310875.1). Classification (NCBI taxonomy): domain Eukaryota; kingdom Viridiplantae; phylum Streptophyta; class Polypodiopsida; order Polypodiales; family Pteridaceae; genus Ceratopteris; species Ceratopteris richardii. The sequence goes on along the minus strand of CM035423.1, from coordinate 72,309,249 downwards.
ATTGCAGGTGATTCTGTTGGGGGTTCTGGGATTAATCGTGTTTTGTCCAGATGTCTTGAGGACTAGACATTGATGGGTACATGGATGTATTGGCCTGATTTGGACATTAGATAGAATCTTCGAGGGTGAAACTATGGTAAAGGTTTCCTCCTCAAAAAATGAAGTGCCTCGGCAATTCCCACTGACTTGAGTAGTTCATTAAAAACCTGAATGAAGGAGTCTTCAAATCCTCCGCTAGCGAGTTCCTGTTGTAGTATTTCTTGACTTTGCTCTTCTGAGAACTGTTGGCCCACCTGCACTGTTGCATATTGTGATATAGTTTTTGAATGGCCAAAGTATAGGTGGTGGCTTTGAAGGTGTCCTCTTCATGGGTGTTTGTATCTCCTTGAGCTTCATTTGTTGCTGTTGCTATTCCTATTGGTCCTCTACTCGCGAGTCAAGACTAGTTTGACTTTCTTTATCATCATCATCATCTTCATCATCGGTCACCATCTGATCTTCCTCCCCTAAATTGGACACTAACTGTTCTTGTTGCTGATCAGGGGGTAAAGGAGAATAGCTTGGTCTCTCATATTCTTGTGAGAAAAATTGCCCTTCAAAAAATTGAAATTCACTCGAAAATGCATCGTGCATCTTGAAATCAAATGTAGTGTTAATGGGATCTGCCTCTAGATTAGGTATGGGAAAAGTGAATGCATCTGCACCAACGGTGGTGGGAATCTCTCAGCTCCATAGTAGCTACTTGAGTGGGGGCTTTTAGGGCAATCACTGCACTGGTGTGCCTTCGATTATTATAGGGCATGATAGTCCAATGCATATTAGTGGTACAGGTGCATGAGGTTCGGTAGGAGATTGTTGGGGTGATGGTTGAGGGGAGGGCGACTCTGAGATCTATAGACATGGAATTGAACCTCTCATGTGCTTGCCTGCTCTACTTGTAATAAAGTAAGTCTATGGTCTAGGGATTCGATGGCTTCAGAGAGATCTGAAATCGGATACCGTTTGGTCACTCGTCTGTAGGACCAAAGATCTTGAGAATAGACTCAAGCATAAGTTCATGTGCTCTTATATTCAAGTGATCCACTTAGCCTAGTGGTTAAGTCTCATGGTTGTGAAGGAGGAGGTCTTGGGTTCAATCCCCATGGGGAGCATGGGGAGAGAGTTTTGCCCAAGGAGCTCTAGAGCCTTCTAACTCGAGTTAACTTGAGTTAACTTGAGTTCAGAGAGACGTAACTCAAACGATGAGTACAACCACTGATGGAGAGTGTTAATCTCCAAAAGAACAAGCTTATCCTTGATGTTAGACCACCTCTATATCAAGAATAACTTTAAAATCCAACCAATTTTGGAAGACAAGCACCAAATTATCAAGAAATTAGCTTACTGTGAAGAAAGTCATTTCTCATAAAAGTCTACTGCACCTTAATCACTCATTGACTAATCATTTTTGTAAAGTTTTTGATAAAACTTTGTAGAATATTTCACTAGTGATTGCGCACCTCCTCCAAGTTAAAAAACTTCAAAAGCTTGAGTAGATTATGAGAAATGATTCAAACAATCTACCTATGTCTGAAACTGTCTCTCTGTATAGTTGACTTTGACACCTGCAACTTCTAAGACATGGTTCTCTAAAACTAGAACCCGTTTAAGCAAATGCTTTTAGCCATAGATGGCTTACTTCTCAACTTAGATTTTAATTCCTCACTCATGCAAAAATTTAATCTGTGCAGTGAGAAATGATCAAATCATTGACCATAAAAAATGCGCCTGTTTCAGAAAATTGTGAACACTCTTTTACATATGAATGTTCCTACTCATAATTCTCACACCCTTTTTACACTTAGGCTCTCAAACTTTAACCATAGACTCATTAACTATGGACTTAGACATCTACAAAAGGATTCTTGAAATGATCAAGCACAGAAGGAGAATGCACAGAAACATCAGGGGCAACTTCTCTTCATTTCTGACAAAAATTACATCTAGATGAGAGAGCTATTCTAACCTCTTCATAAGTGTCTAATGACATCTAACTTTTCTCAATTCTCATGCTCTACATTTTCTCTCATACTTGTCCTGACATTTTCCAAGTATATATATAGACAAAAATTTACAAGCTTATGACTACTCAAAGATATAAGTGAACTATCTCTGACATAATGTACATATGTGTACACATCTTCCCAATTCTGAATGTGTCCTTTCATGCTTCACAACTTATTCTCTTCTCAAATCCTTGACTTCATTTCCATGTCAAAACATCAATTGGTGATTGTCCTGCACCAACAGCTCCCCCTCAATCATCAATTGAGGTTTTCTCTATCTTCTTTATGCCTGCCATGTCTTTGAATTTCTGTAGCTTTGGTCCATCCAAGCTTTTGGTAAGCATATCAGCTATCTGATCTTTTGTTGAAGTATGTATGACTTCAATCTCTTTATCCATCACCTTCTCTCTCAAAAACTGATACTGAATCTCAATGTGTTTAGTCCTTGCATGAAACACAAGATTAGTAGCTAAATACAATGAACTCATGTTATCTCCATAAATGATAGGTGTACTCTGTATGGTGTCAAAACTCTTCATGAGAGTCTTAAGCCATATCACTTCCTTTGCAGCTTCAACCATACCTTTGTACTCAGCTTTTGTAGATGATAAAGCAACTGTGTGTTGCTTCTTTGAAAACCAAGAGATTAACTTATCTCCCGCATAACACAAGTATCCATATGTTGATATCCTATCATCAGGATTACCTGCCCAATCTGCATCACTATATATTTTGATGTTTGTGTCTGATGTAAAACCATAATACAAACCCTCTTTGAGTGTACCCTTAATGTACCTCAACACTCTTTGACCTGCAATCCAATGTTCTTTCCTAGGACAATGAATGAATTGAGATAAAACTCCAACTGCATATGATAAATCAGGCCTAGTTAATGTAGCATAGATAAGACTACCAACCAAACTCTCATATAGCTTCATATCCTTGAATTCTTCTCCACCATATCTGCTCAGTTTGTGATTCACCTCCATTGGAGTAGGTGCTACCCTGCAATCATTCATTTTAAACTTGATTAACAAGTTTCTCAAATACCTTTCTTGAGTCACATACACTCCATGTTGAGTGTATGAAATCTCCATGCCCAAGAAATATGACAAGTCTCCCAAATCACTGATTTTGAACTCTTTCTCCATTTGCTTCTTTAGGCTTTGAATGCCTTTCTCATCTGTACCTGTAAGAATTATATCATCAACATATATGCACATGTAAATGAACCCATCATCACTTGCTTTAACAAGCAAGCTACTATCTGCCTTAGATACTTGAAATCCAAGTTCTTTCAAGAACTTCACAAGTCTATGATTCCATGCCCTTGGGGCCTGCTTCAACCCATACAAAGCTCTCTTGAGCTTACATACATGATCTGGATACCTTCTATCTCTGAATCCTTGAGGTTGCTCCATGAAAACATCATCTGAAATGTAACCATTTAAAAAAGCATTCTTCACATCTAATTGACATAATTTCCAACCTTTACATGCAGCAATAGCTATGAGTGTCCTGATGGTTGTCATCTTTGCCATAGGACTATAGGTCTCATCATAATCAATACCATATGTTTGAGCAAACCCTTTCACAACAAGTCTAGCTTTATACCTATACACACTTCCATCTGCAAACCTCTTAGTCTTGTAGACCCATTTGCATCCAATGATCTTCTGACTATTTGGTTTAGGAACCAAATCCCATGTTTGATTCTCCATTAATGCATCATATTCTTCCTGCATAGCTTTCTCCCAATTTCTCTTACGTTTTGCCTCTTCATATGTGGAAGGGCTTCATCTGCCTTTATCATGTAAGCATAATCTTTGGTAGCCAAAAAAGAAGTATCTATTGTGAAGAGATGGATAGGTATGTGTTGAAGATGAAGAGGTGTTGCAAAATCTTTGCTCTACACTAGCCAAATGAACTCCAGGAGTAGATGGTGGGCCCTTTTAGCTTGCCAATGGATGTATTAGACACCCTATGTACCTTGGAAGATCACTCTCAAAAAGATAGATCAAAACAGATAAGTTGGAGTTAGCTCAGAGGTGAAAACTTGCTATTCTTGGTTAATACACCTGTCCAGTGTTTTACATAATTCTCTGAGCACAGCAGCAATTAGATTAATTCCTCTTGGGGAAGGCTAGGTAGCTTAAAGAGCTAACTTTAGAGAGTAATCTCATCAAAAATAACAAACCACACACTGAGAATGACTTTTAACAAGTGATGACATCATCCCGATTTTCACGGGCTGCTACAGAAATAGACCAGTGAGTAGAAAAATTAACATAACTCAAGATGTAAGAATCCAATGATCATGAAAATTTTTATGCTTATACTAGACAGTAAGCTGAATCCAACAAGCTTAAAATCACTGAATTTGGATGAGTAAACACTGAGAAATGACTCTGACAAGATGACTGAAAAAGTCGGGTACCTGACAGAGAAGTGAAGATGAACATACCCTGTTGACTTCAAATGAACATAACTGAAGATTCCAACATCTAAATGACATGAAAATTTGTGAGCATATAGTAGCCTTATAGAGCTAACTTTACCAAGTTAAATCACTGAAAATGATGAACCAAGTGCAGAGAAACAATCTCTGCAAGCTGACTGAGAAAAACTGAAGTAATGGCAGTGAGTAGTACACATCACAAGAACATGGAAAGATGAACTCAAATAATCATGAAAATGAAAGTATATTGCTTGTACAATACAATGACTTACTGATACATATGTGTGCCTTGTAATCACACCTTGATATGGCATAAAGCTCAGCTCTTTGAGGTCTTCACATAGGTCTCTCTAACCACGACTAAAACTGCCATCTATTTATAGTTGAGTTTGGGAGGCTAACTTCCCTCAATCACTCTCCAATCAATCAATGATTGATTTGATTCTCTACCTACCACAAATCACGAATTCGTGGCTCCTCTTTCCATTCTTGATCAAGTGGACTCAACCACTTAAGATTCTCTTACTTTTACATTAAGTAAACTCTTCAAAAGTTACAAGAGGTAGTTCACAAGTGAACTTTACATAGTCTTCATTTTAAGGCTTTTTCTATGACTTTGTGGGACTCAAGCCAATACTTAGGCTTGTCATAGACTTGCTCCAACAGCTCCCCCTCAAGCCAAGTATGCTTGAGGTCTTCAATCTTCCAAGATTACCTGCAAACCAATCATAGCCTTGAATTTGCAAAGCTTTGTACCATCCAATGCTTTGGTTAGAATATCTGCACATTGTTGATGAGTGGACACATATGATATTTGAATCTCTTTGCTTAGAACCTTCTCTCGTACATAGTGATAATGAACTTCAATATGTTTAGTCCTTGCATGAAAAATAGGATTAGCAGCCAAATGAATAGAACTCATATTGTCACCAAAAATAGTTGGAGTTCCAAACTCCAATCCAAGATCTTTGAATAATGTCTTCATCCACATAGCTTCTTGTGTAGCTATAGCAAGACCTCTATATTCAGCTTCAGTAGAAGAGAGAGCAACTGTGGGTTGCTTCTTGGATGACCATGAAATAAGCTTTGAACCTGCAAAGGTAAGATAACCTGAAGTGCTCCTTCTATCTTCCTTGGAGCCAGCCCAATCTGCATCAGAAAATAGCTTCAAACCTAAATCAGATACATAAGGATAGTAAAGTCCTTCATTTATGGTTCCTTTGAGATATTTGAGTATCCTTTTGGCAGCATCCATATGTGGTTTCCTTGGTGTGTGCATAAATTGGCTTAGCACACTCACACTGTAACATATATCTACTCTTGTCAATGTGGCATAGTTGAGACTACCCACTAGACTTTGATATGATGTGATGTCCTCTATGAGTTCACCTTCATGTGAGCTCAATTTGTGATTAACCTCCATTGGAGTACCTGCAATCTTACAATCTTGCATCTTGAATTTTGCCAACATGTCCTTAATGTACTTTCTTTGAGTGAGAAACAAACCATGATCTTTGTAGACAACTTCCAAACCTAGGAAGTAGGTAAGTGAACCCAAATCACTTATCTTGAACTCTTCTCTCATATGATCTTTGATCTTCTTCATACCATCTGCATCATTTCCTATCAATATAATATCATCTACATATACACATAGGTAGATGACCTCGGAATTACTCTTTTTAATAAAGAGTGAAGGATCTGCTTTGCTTGGTTGAAAGCCTTTGTCCTGCAAGAATGAAACAAGCCTGAAATTCCAAGCTCTTGGAGCTTGCTTGAGACCATACAATGCTTTGTTAAGTTTACACACATAATCAGGATAAACTTGATTCTCAAAACCAGGTGGTTGTGCCATATATACCTCTTCTGTTATCCAACCATTCAAAAATGCATTCTTTACATCTAGTTGAAGTATCTTCCAATTCTTGGAAGAGGCAATACTAAGCAAAACCCTAATAGTAGGCATCTTTGCCACAGGAGAGAAAGTCTCCTCATAATCAATTCCCTGAGTTTGTGCAAAGCCTTTTGCCACAAGCCTTGCCTTATACCTGTTAATTGAACGATCAGAATTTTTCTTGAGTTTATAGACCCATCTTGAGCCTATTACCTTCATGGATGAAGTCTTGGGCACCAAATCCCAAGTGTTGTTTTCCTCAAGTGCTTCAATCTCTTCCTTCATTGCATGCTTCCATTCTGTTTTTGCTTTGGCCTCTTCAAATGATGATGGCTCCTCTTGGTTTATGTCCTGTGCTATGTAGATAGAATGTTTAGTTACTAATGAGGTGTCAAACCCATACCTTTCTGGTTTTTTCTTTTCCCTCATAGATCTTCTTAGGCCATGATTTGATGATTCTGCCTCATGTCCAAGTTCTTGCAATTTTGCTTTACCTTTAGACTTCCATGCTTTGATCTTTTCCATCTGACATTCTTCATCATCCTCTGAGGTGTCTTGTTCTTCAATCTTTGATTGTTCTCTACCAAGCTTTGGAAAATCTTCTTCAAGATCATATGGTAAATTGACCTTCCTGCATGAATCTTCATACCATGAATTGTTCTCATCAAAAACTACATCTCTGCTTACCAAGAATCCTTTGTTGGTAGGGTTGTATAACCTGTAGCCCTTTTGATTGTTGTCATATCCAATAAATACACACCTTTCTGCTTTTGGATCCATCTTGCCTCTAACCTGTGAAGGAACATGAGCAAAAGCAATACATCCAAAAATTTTACAATGATCTAAACTTGGTCTTCTTCCATTCCAAGCCTCATATGGAGTCATCCCATCAAGGGATTTTGAAGGCAACCTGTTAATCAAGTAAGTGGCTGTAGATACAGCCTCAGCCCATAAGTAATTAGGTAAATGCTTTTCATTTAACATAGACCTTGCAGCTTCAACAATTGTCCTATTCCTCCTTTCTGCCACTCCATTTTGCACAGGAGTGTACCTTGTAGTTACCTCTCTTTTGATTCCTCTTTCTTGAAGAAAAGAATCAAACTCATGGGAGAAGTATTCTCCCCCTCCATCTGACCTTAGCCTTTTTAGTGATTTACCTGTTTGATTCTCCACAAGAGCCAAATATCTTTTGAAACATGAAAAAACTTCATCTTTGTGTTTCATAAAGAATAGGATAGTCCATCTGCTGCAATCATCAATAAAGGAAACATAATACCTTGATCCTGATATTGAAGCTTCCTTGCTTGGTCCCCATACATCTGTATGAACCAACTCCAAGAGATCTCCATGCATATAACCTTTCTTCATGAATGGTAACCTGTGAGACTTTCCAAATTGACATGCACTGCACTTATAAATCATATGTTGTTTTGACAAATTAGGAAGTCCAAGTACACTTTGGTCCCTGCAGATTTGCTTTAATGACCTTTCACCAATATGTGCTAACCTTTTGTGCCATACTTCCAATTCTGTGAGTGTCTGACTACCATAATTAAAGAGAGCAATGTTTCTAGTGTCCTGTAATTCAAATGTGAACAATCTACCTGTCTTTTCACCTTTTGCAATTCTTCTGAATCCTTGACTTGGATCTTCAACAAATGCTCCTGCTTTTGTGAACCTGACTTGCAACCCTTTCTCTACTATCTGCCCAACACTTATCAAATTCTTTGTTATGGTAGGGACATAGAGTACCTTACTGAGTAGGTTGATGTTTCCATCAGGTGCTTTGACATTGCCTATTTTCTCCACAGGATGTTTTGTATCATCTCCTGTTTGTACCTCATGCTTATTCCTTGGATCTTCTAAATCTGATAGGAGTGCCACATTTCCTGCCACATGATTTGAACAACCTGAATCTATGTAGAAAACATGCTCATCAGATTTACCTTGTGGCATAGCCATGTTCATGATCAATAATGAATCCTCTTTGTTTGAGTCTTCTGTGTAGTTATTGTAGTCTCTCCTTCCTTTGTAGCCTCCTTGATAGTTTGAATGATTGTAGTTGTTGTAGTTGCCATTGTAGTTGTTGAACCTTCCTCTTGAGTAGCCATAACTTCCTCTATTGTATCCTCTGCCTCTTTGATTCCTGGAATTCCTAAAGCAATTTTCAGTTGTATGATTAGTTAATCCACAAATAGAACATGAGTTGGAGTCTTGGGATCTCCCCCTGCCTTGTCTACCTCCTCTTCCTCTACCTCTGCCATGTCTTCCTCTACCTGCATAGTTAGCTTGATATGTACCTGCTTCATCATCCACTTTCTTTGCCTTTCCTTTGTTATCTTTAGACTTGCTTTTATCCGTGTATAAAGCTGAAGATTGATTACCTTTAGAGCTTTCTCCATTTTTGATAAGCTTTGCCTCTTGAGTAAGTAATTGTCCAATGAGTGTGTTGAAATCAGGTACATGCATGTCCATGTACAAATCCATAGCTGTGGTGAATGCTTCCCACTTGTCATCTGCCTTCAAGCCATTGATGACCTGCCTTACAATTTGCTCTTTATCTATTACCTCTCCAATGCTTCCCAACTGATCTGCTATGTCCTTGAGCTTTGTGATAAAATCAGTCACATTTTGTTTGGGAGCCTTCTTGAGAGTTGTGAAATCCAGCCATAGTTGATGCTTCCTAGCTTTAGTACTTGAAGCAAAGAAAGCTTCAAGTGCATCCCACACTTCCTGAGATGTCTTACAACTTCTAATGTGAGGCAACAAAAAATCTGAGATAGAGTTGAGGAGATAAGACCTTGCAAGTGCATCCTTGGAGCACCATGTGCTCAATCTTTCTTGCTCTTCTTGTGTTGGTTGACTTTTGTTCCTGAAACTTGGCATAACTTCATCTCCAGCCACATAACCATATAAACTTCTACCTTGGAGATAAGCTTCCATTCTTAATGACCAAGCTGAGTAGTTACCTCTGTCCAATTTGTCAATTGATGAAGGAAATCCATCTGCCATGTTGTCCAACCTTGCTCTGATACCACTGTGAAGAGATGGATAGGTATGTGTTGAAGATGAAGAGGTGTTGCAAAATCTTTGCTCTACACTAGCCAAATGAACTCCAGGAGTAGATGGTGGGCCCTTTTAGCTTGCCAATGGATGTATTAGACACCCTATGTACCTTGGAAGATCACTCTCAAAAAGATAGATCAAAACAGATAAGTTGGAGTTAGCTCAGAGGTGAGAACTTGCTATTCTTGGTTAATACACCTGTCCAGTGTTTTACATAATTCTCTGAGCACAGCAGCAATTAGATTAATTCCTCTTGGGGAAGGCTAGGTAGCTTAAAGAGCTAACTTTAGAGAGTAATCTCATCAAAAATAACAAACCACACACTGAGAATGACTTTTAACAAGTGATGACATCATCCCGATTTTCACGGGCTGCTACAGAAATAGACCAGTGAGTAGAAAAATTAACATAACTCAAGATGTAAGAATCCAATGATCATGAAAATTTTTATGCTTATACTAGACAGTAAGCTGACCAACAAGCTTAAAATCACTGAATTTGGATGAGTAAACACTGAGAAATGACTCTGACAAGATGACTGAAAAAGTCGGGTACCTGACAGAGAAGTGAAGATGAACATACCCTGTTGACTTCAAATGAACATAACTGAAGATTCCAACATCCAAATGAAATGAAAATTTGTGAGCATATAGTAGCCTTATAGAGCTAACTTTACCAAGTTAAATCACTGAAAATGATGAACCAAGTGCAGAGAAACAATCTCTGCAAGCTGACTGAGAAAAACTGAAGTAATGGCAGTGAGTAGTACACATCACAAGAACATGGAAAGATGAACTCAAATAATCATGAAAATGAAAGTATATTGCTTGTACAATACAATGACTTACTGATACATATGTGTGCCTTGTAATCACACCTTGATATGGCATAAAGCTCAGCTCTTTGAGGTCTTCACATAGGTCTCTCTAACCACGACTAAAACTGCCATCTATTTATAGTTGAGTTTGGGAGGCTAACTTCCCTCAATCACTCTCCAATCAATCAATGATTGATTTGATTCTCTACCTACCACAAATCACGAATTCGTGGCTCCTCTTTCCATTCTTGATCAAGTGGACTCAACCACTTAAGATTCTCTTACTTTTACATTAAGTAAACTCTTCAAAAGTTACAAGAGGTAGTTCACAAGTGAACTTTACATAGTCTTCATTTTAAGGCTTTTTCTATGACTTTGTGGGACTCAAGCCAATACTTAGGCTTGTCATAGACTTGCTCCAACATCTATACCTTGTAGGTTGCCACTTGTGTCTTGATGACCTTCTGAGTTCTCCACTCCTTGAGGTTTCTGGTTCTTCACACTCAGGATCAAATCTTGGCATTTCTTCAACTTCAACCTGCACTTCATTATTCTCCTCTTCATCAAATATCTGAACCTTTGATTTACCTTTCTTTTGACTCACAACTTCTTCATCACCTGTATTAATATTGATTGTACCTGCATACCAAGTACCTTGCTCATCAAATGTAACATCTTTTGATACAAGAAATTGTTTTGTGGATGGACTCCACAACCTATATCCCATCTGCTTATCATCACAACCAATGAATACATACTTTTCAGCTTTAGGTTCTAACTTGTGTATTAATTGTGATGGCACATATGCATATGCCAAACATCCAAATACTTTGCAATGATCCAAGGTAGGTCTCTTACCCCACCATGCCTCATATGGTGTCATACCCTGCAAAGCTTTACATGGTAGCCTATTGACCAAATAAGTAGCTGTATTTACAACCTCAACCCACAAATAATTTGGGCAATTTTTCTCCTTCATCATTGACCTTGCAAACTCAACAAGAGTTCTATTTCTTCTCTCTGCTACACCATTTTGTTGAGGAGAGTACCTGCAAGTGATTTCCCTTTTTATACCTGCATTCCACAAGTAATCACTGAACTCATTAGAAAAATACTCTCCCCCTTCATCTGACCTTAGTCTCTTCAATTTATGACCTGTAATTCTTTCTGCATACACATGATAATGTTTGAATGTATTGAATACTTCTGACTTATCTTCGATCACATAGATAGTGATCCATCTGGTAGCATCATCAACATAAATCACATAATACCTTGAACCATTTATACTGAAATCCTTTGATGGTCCCCACACATCTGTGTGTACCAACTCAAGCTTCTCTGAATACATAAAACCATGCTTGGAGTAAGATTGCTTATGAGCCTTACCTAATTGACATGCCTCACATCTGTATGTCATATGTTGACCTGCAACATTAGGCAATCCAAGCACTGAACCATTGTTAATCATATCTTTGATACCTCTTTCATTGAAGTGTCCAAGCCTCTTGTGCCAAAGATCTAACTCAGAGATCTTATGTCCTCCATAAGTGAACAAGGCATGACCAACATTACCTTGAATCTTCAATGTGAACAACCTTCCTTCTTTCTTCCCTGAAACAATTTGTTTATACCCATTGCTAGGGTCTTCCACAAACACTCCTTCATTAGTGAATCTAACTTCATAACCTTTTTCAACAATTTGTCCTACACTTATCAGATTCTTAGGAATTGTAGGAACATACAAGACCTTACTCAAGAGAGTACTTCCATCCTTGGCCTTCACTGATCCAATTGACTTCACATTATGCTTTGTATTTTCACCTGTTTGAACAACATGATTAGATACCTTATTTTCCAAATTAGTCATCAATGCTATGTTACCACTCAGGTGATTGCTACATCCTGAGTCAATGTAGAAGACTCTTTGGTCTTCACTTTGCCTTTCACAAGTTGCATTCATTATCAATGTTGAATCCTCCTTCTGATCTGAAGCATAATTGTAGTACGTATTATTGTATTGTTTACTTTGGAATCCTCTACCTGCATTTCTTCCAAAGTAACCCCTACTACCTCTTCCTCTGAAGTTACCTCTTTGATTTCTGCCACCTCTTCCTCTTGAATTAAAGTTCTGATTATATCCACCATTACTCTGAGTATTATGCCAACAATCATTAGCTAAGTGATTTGTCTTACCACAAATCCAGCAAGCTTTGACTCCATCTTTATTATTCCTGCCTCTTCCTCTACCTTTGCCACCTCCTCTTCCTCTTAGGAAGTTGGCTTGACTAGTTGTGCCTTCATCTTCATTTGCTTGTTGTTTTCCTTTGCTATTTTTCTTCTTATCCTTTGAGTACATTGCATGACCTGTACTCTTGTCACCTTCACCTTTGACATCCTGCTCAAAGGTTAACATATGTCCTAGCAACTGGTTTAAGTCAGGAGTAAAATGATCAAGTGATAATTCAGTAGATAGAATGAATGGCTTCCATTTGTCATCACCTCTCAAACCTGTGAGGATTTGCCTTACCAATTTATCCTCCTCAATGTCTTCATCAACAACTCCTAATGAATCTGCAATGTCCTTCATTCTGGTTACATAATCTGAGATGGATTGAGAGGCCTTCTTCTTGAATGTAGTAAATTCTGCCCACAAGGATGCCTTCCTAGACTTTGTGGTATTTTGGAAATGCTCCTCCAAAGCATTCCATATATCACTTGCACTTTCAAGACCTCTAATGTGAGGTAGCAAGTAATCATTGACTGCCATATAGATAATGCTCCTAGCTTGAGCATCTCTCTTCATCCAATTCTTCAAATCTGATAATTCCTCCCTAGTTGCAACACTAGGATCTTTGAATTGAGGCTTTTCTTCTTCACCTGTAATATAACCTATCAAGTCTTTGCTCATTAGATGAGCTTCCATCCTCATTGACCATGCTGGCTAGTTCTCTCTATCCAATTTCTCTATCTGAAGAGAATCTCCCATCTTTTCTTCACCTGTATATTGAATTCTTCAATCTTTATAAAGTATAAGGTTACCTTTACTTTGAATGACACTCCTTTTGTCTTCCTTGGTGTCGTATGACCTCCTTCTCAAGCTTTGCCCTCAAGCTTTCACCTTTTGAACCTTCAGATGTTGAATTTTGTATGTCTGCAGTAGTCGGAGTCTTCCTGTCCTCAATTTTGATACTTCCTGCTCTGATACCACTGATAGAGAGTGTTAATCTCCAAAAGAACAAGCTATCCTTGATGTTAGACCACCTCTATATCAAGAATAACTTTAAAATCCAACCAATTTTGGAAGACAAGCACCAAATTATCAAGAAATTAGCTAACTGTGAAGAAAGTCATTTCTCAGAAAAGTCTGCTGCACCTTAATCACTCATTGACTAATCATTTGTGTAAAGTTTTTTATAAAACTTTGTAGAATGTTTTGCCTAGTGATTGCGCACCTCCTCCAAGTTAAAACACTTCAAAAGCTTGAGTAGATTATGAGAAATGATTCAAACAATCTACCTATGTCTGAAACTGTCTCTCTGTATAGTCGACTTTGACACCTGCAACTTCTAAGACATAGTTCTCTAAAAGTAGAACCCTTTTAAGCAAATGCTTTTAGCCATATATAGATTACCTCTCAACTTAGATTTTAAGTCCTCACTCATGCAAAACTTTAATCTGTGCAGTGAGAAATGATCAAATCATTGACCATCGAAAATGCACCTGTTTCAGAAAACTATGAATACTCTTTTACATATGAATGTTCCTACTCATAATTCTCACACCCTGTTTACACTTAGGCTCTCAAAATTTAACCATAGACTCATTAACTATGGACTTAGACATCTACAAAAGGATTCTTGAAATGATCAAGCACAGAAGGAGAATGCACAGAAACATCGGGCACAACTTCTCTTCATTTCTGACAAAAATTACATCTGGATGAGAGAGCTATTCTAACCTCTTCATAAGTGTCTAACGATATCTAACTTTTCTCAATTCTCATGCTCTACATTTTCTCTCATACTTGTCCTGACATTTTCCAAGTATATATATAGACAAAAATTTACAAGCTTATGACTACTCAAAGATATAAGTGAACTATCTCTGACATAATGTACATATGTGTACACATCTTCCAAATTCTGAATGTGTCCTTCTTTCATGCTTCACAACTTGTTCTCTTCTCAAATCCTTGACTTCATTTCCATGTCAAAACATCAATTGGTGATTGTCCTGCACCAACAACCACCACTAGTGGACTCTAGTGGAAGGTAGTAAAGTAGTGGTTGATAACACTCCAGCCACTAGTAGGCTCTAGTGGTAGATATGAAAGGAGTGGAGGAGATTGCACATGCACTTGTGGACTCTAGTTACATTTGTGGTCCTCATTGATTCGAACAGCTATATATACAGGCATAAGGTTGGGAGGAGAGTCATTCATTCAAGAGCATTTCATGGTCTAGGGATCCGATGGCTTTAGACAGATTTGAAACTGGATACCGTTTGGTCACTTGTCTGTAGGACCAAAGATCTCGAGAATAGACTCAAGCATAAGTTCATGTGCTCTCATATTCAAGTGATCCACTTAGCCTAGTGGTTAAGTCTCATGGTTGTGAAGGAGGAGGTCTTGGGTTCAATCCCCATGGGAAGCATGTGGAGAGAGTTTTGCCCAAGGAGCTCTAGAGCCTTCTAACTCAAGTTAACATGAGATAACTTGAGTTCGGAGAGACTTAACTCAAAAGGTGAGTACAACCACCACTAGTGGACTCTAGTGGAAGGTAGTAAAGCAGTGGTTGAGAACGCTTCAGCCACTAGTAGACTCTAGTGGTAGATATGAAAGGAGTGGAGGAGATTGCACATGCACTTGTGGACTCTAGTTACATTTGTGGTCCTCGTTGATTCGAACAGCTATATATACATCCATAAGGTTGGGAGGAGAGTCATTAATTCAAGAGCATTTCCTGTGGCTACGCTATTGCACTACTTTTGCTAGATTTTGGTGCCTTCTTGGAGGTTCCCTTAAATGTTTTCTTTATTCCTCACTGGTCATAGCATGATCTATTGGCAAGCCATAGGCCAAACACATGTAAACTATTATTGTGAGAGCACAACATCCATGGATGACGTGCTTTCGTTCCCATCTATGTTGTGCTAAGTACAATTGATCTTGAATCCACATAGCAAGGTCTATTGTTTGAGGGCCTGTAGTGGCTAGATATAAACCAAACCAAATGCATTTCTACAGAATAGTGAAGCGATCTTGTGCAAGGAAAACAAAATGTTGCATGGCTTGATAATTCAGGTGTAATAGCAGAAATGTCTACCCACTTCAAAACATCACCTCTTTTCATTTTTTTGGTAATGAGCCTTTCTCTTTTTGTTGGCATCTGAGTGCCATGGATCTTTAGGGCGGCTCGAATGAGGTCTTTTGAGAGATAAAATTTCTTATACGAGGGATCATTTACTAGCGATGGCAAAATAAAAGTTTCAGGCAATTCCTTTCGCACTGGGGGTTCTAGACTGGTTACCAAATAGTAGCATCGATAGAAATCAGGTTTCAGCAAAGGTACACTAAAGTACTCGATGAATCCAACTCTAGCTCAAATATGTTGTAGTTCCTCCGAGTTCTGAAGGTCTTCAAATTTACATGAGAAAAACTGATATCTGCCCCATGTATTACCACTAAAACAAAGCATAGCGTCATAGATGTAGTTTGCTTCTGCTAGAGGTCCTGTGAGTCCTTGGAACCAGTGTGAATTGTTGTGTACTTTTTTGGTGCATCCTAGAGGAGGATCATCGATGGGCATGGGTCCCATGAAAGCTTGAAATTTTGGTGGTTGCAATGTAGGGTATGACTCAGCTAACAGATTATCAAAACTGATTATAGGTGCACGGGGGCCAACCTCGTAAGTTCCTTGAGCTTGCATGATGAGCAAAATGAGTGCATAAGTGATATGCTGCAAAAGGATAACACATTAGTACGGAAACGACTGGCAACTATCCATCACCAGGCCCTCTTGGGTTGATGTTGGATGGATCTGACTTATCTGACGGATTTGTCAAAATATCTTTTGATCCTCCTTTGTAGTCATTTCATATGGTTAGGGATTACTTTCCTCAAGGGGTGTATGGTTAGGGAAGTCAAGCGGTATCACTCTCTCCTTGTCTAAGGTCTTTGACCTGTAGGGAGCCTTGTCTAAGATTTAGGTCCATGAAGTGATCATATAACCAAGGTTGGTCAAGAATTAAGGGTTCTATCAGATCATCATCATGGCACACTAAAAGTTTCACATTCATGGTCATCTTGTGTATGAGGATAGGAAGGTCCACCTCACCCATGCAAGGGGTTTCCATGCCTCCTAACCCTATGAGGTATGCCTCAATTGGCCGCATTTCTAATCCTGAGTCCTTACAATGGGACCATCTAATCGCACTAGTTGTAGCACTTGAATCAATTAAAGCTCTAGGTTCCTGCTGGGTGTTGCCTTGTCTTAGCATGAATGTAATGAATGGTCGCCTATCCACTATGCTAAAATGAGCATTTGACTTTTTTTGACACATGGACATGGGGTATCTTGGTTTTTCTTCAAGATGGTTATAATATTCTCTCCCTAATCCTTGTCTTCTTAGTTGCATGCATTTAATACATTCTAGAGCCTCTGCCTAAGCTTCCTCACATATCCTATTTTCTTCCTGCTTATGATTCTTTGCTAACGTGAGTCGTCTAAGCATATCCTCTGTAAGAGGTTCTTGATAAATCTTGACTCTAGAACCACTAATGTAATTAGGCATTATCTCTCCTTCTAGGGTGGCTAATTGTACCGCTCCACTTGTCAAAAGTTTGTTAATAATCATAGGTCCGTAACCACGTTTCTCTAGCTTCCATGCGTGTTGTTTCAACGTGTACACTAGGACTAAGTCACCTTCTTTTAAGCCTTTATCTTTTACATGTGCAACAAAATAGGCTTTCTATCACTTCATGGCTACATATATGCCTACTGATGCTTTTAGCCTAGTTTCTCCTAAGCGTTCCAAGTCTATAATCCTTGATAATTCGTGGCTTGTTCACTGATGTTCTTGTGCAACCTTAAGGGTGGGTATTAAAAAGTCCAAAGGGAGCACAACGTTTTGACCAAAAACCATCTGCAAGGGAGTTGCATTGAGTACGGTCTTGTAGGCCACTCGATATGCCCAAAAAACACAATGTAATTGTTTGTCCCAATCTGAACGTTTGTTGTAACGAGTTTTGTCAATACAGTACAAAGGATCTTGTTGGTACTTTCTACTTGACCATTGGCCTGAGGATGATATGTATTAGATGCACAAAACTTTTACTCTTCATCCTATAGCTCTTCGTGAGCCTTTGTCACACATAGAGATGTTCTTCGTTCACCTGGCAGCCATGCCCGAGCGGCCCTCTTCGATGTATATTCAATATGTCTTCTCAATCGTCCACACATCCTCTCTTTCTATCTACCCATAGTATAGAAGTGCATCCATATGATGCCATGTGGCATTTGTGCCACCTCACTTAAGAGGGTCTGCATCCATGATATGAATTTTGGTCGCCTTAGTCTCTACCCATTTGGTAAGTTAATCTGTCGCTACTATGATGTGTTCAATGTGAGTACCTTTGGCAGGGGGATTAATGGGTCCTACAACATCTATTCCCCACTTAGAGAATGCATGTCCTCCCATCATGGGTTTCAGTGGCATTTCATCTCTCCGAGTAGGAAAGTGAGTTCTTTGGCACACATCACATCTCTTAACATAGGTATGTGCATCCATGTGAAGAGTGGGCCACCATAATCATGCGAATAGTATAGCTTTGATTATTCTATCGGGGCCAAGATGAACTCTTGCAACACCTTGGTGTGCAGTCTCTAATATGCTCAAATAATCACTTTCATGAACACATTGTCTTAGGTATCCGTCTCTTCCTCATTTGTACAAGTTATCACCAATAAGTGAGTAGTCTTGAGCTTGCTGCTCTTGACTTCATTGTCTTGCTAAAGTCATTCCTTGAGGGAATGTTTTCTTCCTCAAGTAAGTTATCATAGATTCACTCCATTCTGGTATGAGAGACACATGATATAGCATGGCATGTTCCACCGGTGGTCTTTCACAACAAACTGGGCATTCTTTACATAGCTTATAGACGTCTGCTTCCATGGAAGGCCAATATACTCCTAGTCTATGCAGAGTTTGCAGTGTTCAATGTCTCGAATGATGTTGCTTCAATGCACCTACATGTGCTAATTGCAACCAATTATTGTGTTCTAATTCCACAACAAGTAAGAATTTTCTGATTATCTTGTTTAAATATGCTTCCTGCTACTATCTGGTATCTTTGTGATTTGGTAATCTCTCCCTCTTGGATCTTGATCCTAGGATTCTTGGGTCCAAATGAGAGAATTAGGACAATAGGTTTGGCCCATTTGGGTACTCTCTCAAGAGTAAACAGGTATGCAGCTGGTGGTTCATATGCTATTCCTTGAGGAGCTTCTCCCGTAGTTAACCTTTAAAGGTGATCCGTTCTAAGGTGGGTCCTTCCCTTTCTGAATACTACTTCGAAGTCATTATGAAGTAGAAGATAGAAGAATCATGGTGTATCATGGTACGGATGCCTAAAAGAGAAGCATGCATTGGAGAAGCATATGATAATCGATAGAAAACTAAGAAAAACATAGTCACAATAGAAGAAGGAGAAGAAAAATGCACATACATAGGGCATGATTTGATGGAAGAAGAAGAAGAAGAATTAAATGCCCTATTGCAAGAGTATAGAGATGTGTTTGCTTGGAGTTACAAAGAGTTGAAAGGAGTAGGCCCACTCTCATAGGGTCCCTATGACCCCAGAGGCCAAACCTACCGAGTAGAAACCATACATGTATAATGATAATTATGTTGCCAAGATTAAAGAAGAGATAGATCAATTGATAGAAGTAGGATTCATTTATGAAATTGAGCATACTATCCCCAATCATGGTTCTCCCCAAGAAAAATAAAAAATTGTGTGTGTGTATTAACCTTAAAAAAGTTAATGCCACCATGATTAGAGACAATTATCCTCTTCCTATCACGGAACATTTGTTGGAAAGAGTCAAGGGCAAGGAAGTTTATAACTTCCTTGATGGATTCTTATGCTACGATCAAGTAGCCATTGCCCTTGAAGATCAACACAAGACGACATTTGCCACAGAGTGGGGCATATTTGCATTCCATGTGAGCCATTTGGGCTGACAAATACACCCACCACTTTCCAACGACTAAGGTGTCATGTTTTCAAGGAATTCCTAAGGAGTAATTTCAAATTTTATGTAGATGACATATGTGCTCATTCTAACATGAGACAGACCCACATCCCTGAATTAAGGCAAGTATTTGACAAATGTCGAGAATGTCAGGTTTGTCTGAACCTAGAAAAATGTGCTTTCATGGTCAGGCAAGCCAAAATTCTAGGACACATTGTGTCAAAGAACAAAATTTCTACAGATGAAGAAAAGGTTAAAGTGATTGCAGATCCACCTAGGCCGAAAAATGTAAAGGAAGTACATGCTTTCATGGGTCATTGTGGTTATTATCGATGATTTATACAGATGCATGTGATCATAGCAAAGCCTTTGTACTCTCTTTTGACCAAGTTTGAATGGATGGATGAATGTGAGAAATCATTCAATGAACTTAAATAACACTTGTGTTCAACACCTATATTAATGACCCCAGATTGGAGTAAGCCATTCCATGTACATGTGGATGCATCCAACTATGCCATAGGATGTGTGTTGGCACAACCTACGAATAAAGGTAATATGGATCTTCCCATAACTTATGCAAGTAGACAACTAAATGCGACAGAAAAAAATTACATCACTACGGAGCACGAAGGATTAGGAATGATTTACGTGGTAAAGAAATTCAGGCATTACTTATTGGCGAATAAGTTCAAGTTCTTCACGGATCATCAAACATTGTTTTACTTAGTCAATAAGCCTTGTAACACTGGATGATTGATACATTGGTTCTTATTACTAATGGAGGCATAAAAAACTAGCAAACTTCAGATGACCAAAGCGTGCATGCCAAAGCTTTGCATCTGACAAAGCCTGAGAATCATGGACTACACATGCTGAATCATTCATAGATTTTTCATAGTCTATGAGCTTATACAACCCACGACATAAGATGCCAGAAGCAATAATGACATCACCATTTGATAAATCATGAACTATACATTTTTCATCAATAAATTTCACAACCAAGCTAATCTTGGCTAAAGATGAAACTGATAACAAATTCTTCTTGATCAGTGGCATAAATAAAGCACCTGACAATGTAAAAGAACTACCATCAGTAGTAGCCAGATTAATCTTACCAACTCCCATAATAGGATAAGATGAGTTGTTGGCACATGTGACAGTATTCCCTATAGGGGCAGACTCAAGTGAAGTGAAGAAACTATGATGCGAGGTAATGTGTTTGGTTTCCCCACTATCAAAGTACCAAACGTTTGAGTCTACTACATACATACATTGTTCATGTGAAGATGGGTAAAAACTGCAAACAATAGTAAATACCCATTTTTCATTCTACACAAGATTAGAAAACTCTGGAAGCAAAACTCTTATATGAATCAGGAAGACCATTCAGAATAGTCTACACAAGTGAACTGTTAGGCAAGACTTCATCAAGAGAAATCAAGTGTTCCTTCAAATCTTTGATCTTTGTTAGAAAATTGTCCATGGAATCTCCTTCATTCATGTGCTCACTCTCCAACTATTTAGGCTTGGCATGCACACAAGCCATTTGTTGCTCATCTACATGTTCTTTGTTGTTTGGCTATCATTTCTATCATGGATCAAATAAATGGATTCTGCTTAGTCAAGATGTATTATTTGTGGAGGATGCAATTCAACCCCTATTTTCATGTACAATAGAGACATCATTTAGCTCAAAAGATGTGTGTGTCACTATCTTTCCTTTCTTCATTGATGGCCAATCAATTGTAGTTTTGAGTGAGGCAATATCTCAACCTATGTAGGTTTCTAATGAGCATACATATCATTCTATTTTGGATATTAATATACATGAGGCACTTGTTGATGAGAGAGCTGACATTGAAAAGGCTAACACTATGACAAAATGGTTGGCCTAGACTTTTAGAGATAACAATTTAGATGAACCTTTGCCATTTTTTATACATTTAGGCTCCCATATGCAATTATTGTTTCGAGTCTGTTGGGAATTGAACTCACAACCTCCCGGTTAGGAGTGCGATGGGCTAACCACTTGCCCCAAAAGCCATGGTTGAGGATTAGTTCCTAATCCTCTCTCTTAAGGCGTGGTTCAACCATCTCCTACTAGGATTATGTGACATTCCTTCCCCCTTAGACTGAGCATTGTCCTCAATGCTCACTTGTGGACCTTCTAACTCTTGGACCCACTTTCCATGCATGAGCGCTTTCACCAACCTCAAACTCCAGCACATGGACCAAATTTGGACCTATCCCACCCTCCGTGGGTGTCCAAATGCCCATGCACCTTCATCCAAGGCCAGTTTCACACTCACCACAGATAAGCGCTTTTTCCAAGTGCCCACGAGGCGCAAACCTCCATCTCGCCCGATTTCTCAACTAGGCTCTGATATCAATGTTGGGAATTGAACTCACAACCTCCCGGTTAGGAGTACGATGGGCTAACCACTTGCCCCAAAAGCCATGGTTGAGGATTACTTCCTAATCCTCTCTCTTAAGGTGTGGTTCAACCATCTCCTACTAGGATTATGTGACAGAGTCTTTGTGATGAGAATGAGCCTATCTCTTTTGATGAGGCACATAAGTTAGAAAATTAGATAGTTGTTATACAATCATAGTATGATGCTATTATGATGAATGTTACTTGGCCTTTATGTAATTTTCCCCTCACAAAAGGCCATTGGCACTAAATGGGTCTATAAGTTGAAATGCAAGTTCAATGGTAGTATTGATTTCTATAAGGCTAGGCTTTTAGCCAAAAGTTTTACTCAAGAGAAGAACATTGATTTTGATGAGACCTTTGCCCCTACATGTCACATGACAACTATTCATAGCACTTTGCACTTGCAACTCATATGCTTGAGATGTATATTGGCTAGACATCAAAAATGCACTTTTGAATGATGACTCACATGAAGAAATCTATGTACTTCAGCCTTGTGGTTTTTAGCAAAAAGGTCATGAAAGCAAAGTGTGCGTGATAAATAAGGCATTGTATGGATCAAAGCAAGCACCACATGCTTGGTATGAGAAGATACATGCATACTTATTAGCACATGGATTTTAGAATAGTCCAACTAAAAGCACCTTCTATGTAAAGCATGCAGACAGTGTTTCTTATCATTTTTTATTATGTAGATGGTGTGCTACACACTAGCCCTGATAAGACACATATTTTAGCTTTTAAGGTTGATTTGCATGCCTCTTTTGAAATCTCAAATATAGGCCATCTACATCACTATTTGGGCATTCGGTTTATGCACGTTTATAGTGGAATTACTTGTGTCAAACTAAATATATTGACACTCTATTGTAACATTTTAGCCTTGAAGCTTGTAAACCTATTGCCACTCCCATTGAATTAGATTTATTATTGAATATTCATGGTTTTGGAGATGCATTTGATGCTAGTCTCTATCCACAACCTGTTGGATGTCTCATTTATTTATGCATCATCTTATCTCATGTTCAGTTTTTTGTTTCTCACGTGAGTAGATTTATGCATAGAGTAGGAGTTAAGCATTGCAAGCACTTAAGTATATCATTTTCTACTTATCAAGTACTCTTCAACTTGGGTTGGTTTATCCCAAGTGGGGAACATTACCAAAATATTTACATGATTTCTCATACTTGTTGGTGCAAATGAGTCCAAGCCTACATACTTGGACAATTAGCATTTATCTCATATAGTCACATATGACTATTCCCTTGTAAAGATCAATTTACTTTTATCCTTGGAAAAGTGCAAATGCTAATTGCACTACTCTCACGTAGAGTTAGGAGGAATCAAATCACGAATTACTTGGTAGCTGATTTAAGAGAAAGTAAGTCCTAAAGTTTAGGATTCACTTTATGGTAAGAGCATAAATTTGAGTTCAAACTTGGCTCCAACTCTAGCTATAAAAATGAATCAAAATCTCACGTGGATTCGAGCCCGATTCAGAGATCATTTTGAGAGGGATTTGTGTGATTAGTGAGCTCATTCTATAGCTCCATCAGTATCCTCACATTGTGCAATTATACATTGCCAATGTCATTGTAATTCTATGTGATTTAATACATATACATTGATCACATCTCTACTTCACTTCTCTGTCAAGTTCATCTCAAGACAGTGATCTTCTGAGCCTTGATTCTTAGTGCATAGTTGATCATTTGATGTGATTCAAAGTGCTATAGATTCAGTGTAGTGTCTATTTCATAGCTACAAATTTTCATTGTCATTGGTTTTCTTAATTGCGAGATATCTTCACAACTCCACTCACTTGTCTGCATACTATAGCAGCCCAAAAATATCAGGATAGTCATCCAACTTGCTAAGCATCATTCTCAGTGTAAACTTGATCTTTTTTATTGAAATAGCTTGTGATCGGTAGCTATCTAAGTTGATTAGATAGTCCCAAAAGGAATTTAATCAATTGCTAGTAGGTTGAGAGCACTGTTCATTTTTTACTAAACATGTGTAGAGATTGAAATAACAAGTCTTAACACTTAGTTGAATTTTCTACTCATCTATTTTGATCCATGGATTAGAAGATCATACTCAAAGGCACTCAAGTGGTTATGTGTGATTGTTGAAAAGCTCAAAGGGTCTATTCTACTCTCTACAACTTGTTCTTGGGTAGTGTGAAGTAGGATTTTGCAACATCACTTCATCTCTGGAATCTATCACTTCATCTCTGGAATCTAGCCACCATGTCTCCTCAATAGTGGTATTAGAGCAACATCGAGCAAAATGGGAGATGGATTTCCATCATTCATTGACAAATTGGATAGGGGACACTATCCAACATGGTCCCTTTGGATGCAAGATTATCTCCAAGGAAGAATCTTATATGGATACATCTTTGGAGATGAGGAAATGCCAATATTCAGAAGCAAACATCAACCTACAAGAGAAGAGCAAGAAATTCTAACTACATGGTGTGCAATGGATGCTCTTTCTAACTCAATATCCGATTTCTTATCACCTCACATTAGGAATTGCAAGACCTCCCAAGACACTTGGGAAGTACTCTCTTCATATTTCTCAATCAAATACAAGGTCTAGGAAGAACCAACTTTGGATGGAGTTCACAACCTTGAAGAAGCAACCAAAGCAAACTGTGGCTAACTATGTGATCAAGATGAAGGATGTAGCTGACCAACTTGGGAGCATTGGAGAAGCGATAGAAGAGGAGCAAACAGTAACGAAAATTATAAATGTTCAAGGCTAATGATAAGTGGGAGTCCTTCACCACAACAATGGACCTATATATGGATATGCAGATACCTGACCTCAGCACATTGATGGGGCAACTCTTCACACATGAGAAAAAGCTCAACAAGAATGGAGAAAACTCTAGAGGTAATCAATCTTCTGCCCTTTACATAGATACTAGTAAGAGTAAAGATAAAGGCAAAGGTAAAAAGAATGAAGAAGAGGCAAGTACCTCTCAAGTGAACTTCATAGGTAGAGGAAGGGGCAAAGGAGGAAAGCAAGGCAAGGGGAGATCATGCAACTCTTCACCTTGCAATACATGTGGCTTGAACAATCATACCATAGATGAGTGTTTCAAGAACACAAGGAATCAGAGAGGAAGAGGCTTCCAGAGAGGAGGCTATGGACAATCCAGAGGCTGGTTCAATAATGGAGGAAGCAATTACCATCACAACTACAACCAAGGCTACAACAACAACTATCAATGAGGTTTTAGAGTAAGAAGATATTATAACAACTATAGAGAATACTAAGAGGATTCTCTATTGATCATGAACATGACATCCAAGCAAGGTAAAGATGATGAGCATCTATTCTATATTGATTTTGGTTGTTCCAATCATGTCGCTGAAAATGTAGCATTGCTATCTGACCTTGATGAACCTAAAGGGAAGCATGAAGTTCAGAAAAGTGATGATACGAGGCACTCTATTAAGAAGATTGTAAATTTCAAAGCTTTTGATGGTAACATTAACCTTTTAAGTAAGGTATTATATGTGCCAACCATAACAAAAAACCTAATCAGTGTTGGGTCGATTGTTGAAAAGGGCTTATAGGTTAGATTCACAAGGCATGGAGCATATGTGGAGGACCCTCAACAAGGCTTCAAGAGGATTGCAAAAGGTGAGAAATCTGGTAGACTCTTTACATTTGAAGTTGAAGATAACAAAAATCTTGGACTCTTCAATTACAAAGATCAAACCCTATCTAAACTAGAGATATGGCATAAGAGACTAGTTCATATAGGAGAAAGGACACTAAAGCTAATATGGAGGGATCAGAGTGTGCTTGGCATTCAAAATGTTTCCAAGGAACACATGATTTACAAATGTGGAGCATGCCAATTTGGCAAATCACACAGACAAACATTGAACAGAAAAGGATACATGTACGAAGACTACTTGGAGGCTGTGCACAAAGATGTGTGGGGTCCTAGCAGAGAGCCATCAATCTCAGGATCAAGGTACTATGTTTCATTCATAGATGAATATAGTAGATGGAAAATCCTTTACTTCATGAAGCATAAATATTAAGACTTCACTTGTTTCAAAAAGTATTTGGCTTTGGTTGAGAACCAAACGGGTAGAATCTTGAAGAGGCTCAGATCTGATGGAGGTGCTAAGTATTTCTCACATGAATTTGACTCATTGTTATAGGATAAAGGCATAAAGAGAGAGGTTACAACAAGATACACTCCTGAACAGAATGAAGTGGCAGAGAGGAGCAATAGAATAATCGTAGAGGCTACAAGATCAATGTTGAATGAAAAGAAACTTCCAAACTACATATGGGAAGAGGCTATTTCCACAACCACATACTTAATTAATAGGCTTCCATCCAAGTCCTTGGATGGAATGACACCTTATGAAGCATGGAATGGCAAGAGACCTTTCCTAGATCATTGTAAAATCTTTGGGTGCATTGCTTATGCAGATATACCCTCGCAGATTAGAGGAAAGCTTGATCCAAAAGTTGAAAAGTGTATATTCATTGGTTATGACCAAAACCAAAAAGGATATAGGTTGTACAATCCCACTAACAAAGAATTTACAATTAGTAGGGATGTGGTGTTTGATGAAAATAGCTCGTGGTTTGAAGATGATTGCAGAAAAATAAAGCTACCCTATTACTTGGAAAGTGATTTTCCAACTCTGACTCAAGAAGAACCACAAATATCAGAAGATATCGACTCAAAAGATGAAGAATAGATTGACTAGAAAGCTTGGAATTCCAAGGGCAAGACAAAATTCAAGCAATTGGAAGACATTCTAGAGTCATCCAATCAAGCACTCAAAAGATCTCAAAGGGAGAGTAAAAAACCCATAAGGTATGGTTATGACACATCACTAGTCACCAAGGATTCTATATGCATGACTAAAGATTCTACGTCAGAGGAGCCTTCTTCATTTGAAGAAAACAATAACAAGGAAGAATGGAGAGAAGCTATGCAGGAAGAAATTGAAGCACTTCAAGAGAACAATACTTGGGATTTGGTCCCCAAGAAACCAAGCATGAAGGTAATAAGATCCAGGTGGATTTACAAAGTCAAGAAGAATTCATATGGTTCAATCAACAGGTATAAAGCAAGGATAGTAGCAAAGGTGTTTGCTCAAACCCATGGAGTGGATTATGAGGAGACCTTCTCATCTGTGGCTAAGATGCCAACAATCAGAGTTTTAGTAAGTATTGCTACTTCAAAGAATTGGAATTTGTATCAATTAGATGTGAAAAATGCATTCCTAAATGGATGGATCTCAGAAGAAGTTTACATGGCTCAACCACCAGGGTATGAAGAAAAGGAAAAATCAGATTATGTATGCAAACTAAGAAAAACACTCTATGGTTGAAAGCAAGCTCCTAGAGCTTGGAACCATAGACTTCTCACATATTTGCAGGATCAAGGATTTGTTTCTAACAAAGCAGATACTTCTTTGTTTATAAAGAAGACTGAATCAGAAGTTATTTGTCTATGTGTTTATGTGGATGACATTATCATTACAGGGAATGATGCTAATGGAATCAAGAAAATCAAATCTCAGATGATGGAAGAGTTTAAAATCAGTGACCTTGGTTTGTTAACATACTTTCTTGGATTATAACTTGTATATTCAGATTCTTGTGTCTTTATTACTCAGAGGAAGTACATTCATGATATGTTAGTTAAATTCAAGATGGAGAACACTAAAGTTGTAGGTACACCCATGGAACTCCACCACACAATTAATTCTCATGAGGGAGAATTCCTTGAAGATATTACAGGTTATCAAAGGCTTGTTGGGAGTCTCAATTATGCAACCCTAAAAAGAGTGGACATATGTTATGGAGTAAGTACATTAAGCCAATTTATGCATACACCAAGAAAACCTCACATGGAAGCTGCCAAGAGGATCTTAAAGTATCTAAATGGTAATATAAATGAAGGACTATTTTATCCATTCACATTTGACTTGGATTCAAGATATATTCTGATGCAGATTGGGTTGGCTCAAAAGATGATAGGAGGAGCACTTCTGGATACTTATCTTTTGCAGGTTCAAAGCTAATATCATGGTCATCAAAGAAACAACCAAGTGTGGCATTGTCATCAACCGACACAGAATATAGAGGCTTAGCAAATACAACACAAGAGTTTATGTGGCTCAAGCTACTTTACACAGATTTGGGATTACATTCTCATACTCCAATGATTTTTGGAGATAACTCTAGTTCACTTCACTTGGCTACTAATTCTACATATCATGCAAGGACTAAGCACATTGAAGTGCACTATCATTATATAAGAGAGAAGCTACTTAGCAAGGACATCCAATTATCTTATGTATAAAAAATTTGCAATGTGCAGATATGCTAACAAAATCTTTTGATGGGACCAAGATGAATAGGTTCAATATGATGATTGGATTGTAGGAAATCAAAGAGAAATTAAGACCAAGCATGATAGGCTTGAGTGGGAGCTGTTCGTGCAAATGAGCCCAAGCCTACATACTTGGACAATTAGCATTTATCTCATATAGTCACATATGAGTATTCCCTTGTAAAAATCAATTTACTTTTATCCTTGTAAAAGTGCAAATGCTAATTGCACTACTCTCACATAGAGTTAGGAGAAATCAAATCTCAAATTACGTGGTAGTTTATTGATGAGAAAGTTATTCCTAAAGTTTAGGATTCACTTTATGGTAAGAGCTTAAATTTGAATTCAAAAGTTGGCTCCAATTCTAGCTATAAAAATGGATCAAAATTGTGCATGGATTCGAGCCCAATTTAGAGATAATGTTGAGAGGTATTTGTGTGATTATTATGCTCATTCTATAGCTCCATCACCACCCTCACATTTATATATTGCCAATCTCATTGTAATTCGATGTGATTTAATACATATATATTGATCACATCTCTACTTCACTTCTCTGTCAAGTTCATCTTGGAATAGTGACGTTCTCAGACTTGGTTCTCAATGCATAGTTGATCCTTTGATGTGGTTCAAAGTGTTATAGATTCAGCATACTATCTTTTTCATAGCTACAAAGTTTCACTATCATTGCTTTTCTTAATCTCGAGATATCTTCACAATGCTGCTCACTGGTCTGCATACTCTAATAGCCCAAAAATGTCGGGATAGTCATCCAACTTGCTAAGCATCATTCTCAGTGTACACTTGATCTTTTTTATCGAAATAACTTGTGATTGGTAGCTATCTAAGTTGATTAGATAATCCCTATATGCCTTAAAACCTAATAGGCTACTTATTGTTTGAAGATCCACTTAGTAATACACTTAGTGTTGTGCTCCAAGCTCCTTCTTATTCCTCCTTCTCAGTGATCAATGTCAATTAAGTTGTCAAGGGAGCATGAGGCAAGGAAGTCAGAGATATGAGAGTCAAAGATAGGGTTAAGGAGGACCAAGTAGACAAAGAAGTCAACAACGATATGGAAAATAGGCGTAATCATTTTTTCTAAATAGTGCATACAACAAACAATGATTTTTATCACTATGATTCATTGTAAATTCTAATTTTGGGTAGATGAATTTCCATATTACTCAATCTAAGGATTCCTAAATCTTTAGGAGTAGTAGAACAACCTACATATCAAATTTCATAATTTTCTGAGCTCGTTTGAGCCTCCAAATTTGCTTAGGAATCGAATATTCGACTAGGCCACACACTAATTTTGAACTAGTCCAAAGCTACTCTAGAAACTATAAAAACAGCTAGAGAGATCATTCTAGAGGTTAGAACTTTTTGAAATTGGACCTGTGTGAGCACATTTTGTATCTTGAAAGTATTGTAATAGAAGATTCCATTGTTATCTCTCTTTGTCTTTCATTGTGTGCATCTATGTGTATGTAGTGTGCTTTTCACTCATGCACTGGTGCATTCCATTTGCTGATAATCATCATACCGCCCTCAGATCTCCATGGATTGAAAATTAGGAGGTACACCTCCTCACATTGGTTCTTACCATTGTGCTATAATGACACCAGATTTGGTGCTGTTGTCAGGGAGCGAGCTTTGAGGATGAGTGTGTGATGGTAAGATGTAGAGATTGACATTGGAATGGTAGGTAATTCTCTTTTTCTTCACTTTTTACCTTTTTCATCACCATCCCTACCATCCCTAGTCACCCATATGCCCATCTCCATCTTCACAAAATTCCACCTTCTTGATCATATTTCCATCTCCATTTCATTCCCTTATTTTATTTGTGAGAGAGAGTGAGAGAGTAATCTAGTGAACTATGTGTTTTTGCATTTTTTTGGCTTTTCTAGTAGGTACTAGCATTAGCAACATCAGAAGGTATGATAGCTCTATCCACACATCTTGGGAGAAGGTACGATAGCTCTATCCAAACATCTTGGGATTAAGACTTGTGTGTATCACAATAAACAAAAAAGTAAGGTATCTGGTAGAAGGAAGTACATCAGATTAGGCCACATCACATGCAGTTCAGGAAAATTTAAATTTCTTTGCAAAATAGGTATTTCTATCAATTATGACACTCATATTCTACGATAGATTCTCTCTATCATTTGTTGATGATAGACGAGAGGCAAAACCCCATGATAGATAATGTCCATCATGTCAATTGGTTCTGCATCGCGCCAGACAACTCGACAAGTATTTTGACCATCATGATAGATACACACAACAAAAATTGTGTCCATCACGATAGACAACATATCGTGATAGACTCTGTTCATCATGATAGATAGGTCTGTTATGAAGACTTATCCATCACGATAGACGCCTATGATAGACCGTGTCCATTGTGATAGACAAGTCTGTCATGAAGACTTATCCATCACGATAGACCCCTATGATAGAACCTATCCATCATGATAGAGAGACCTTGTCCATCGTGGTAGATAGAGAAAAATGAGAATTTTTAGGGTTGTAAATTTTTGTCAAATTGTGGCCTAATTTTTGGAGTTTTTGTAGAGATTTGGCACTCCTTGGAAGGGCTAAGAAATATCACTATACATGGGACACTCGATGCATCAAAAAAGGCATCAAGCTTGAGGTTGGAAGTTCACTAGACCTCCTCAGTCAATTTCTTAGCTTAGGCTAAGTGTGATTAACAAACTTTATTAATTAAGGGTGACGATAGGCATGAACAAGTTCAAAAACCTTTAATT
The DNA here is from genome assembly GCA_020310875.1 of Ceratopteris richardii. Taxonomy (NCBI): domain Eukaryota; kingdom Viridiplantae; phylum Streptophyta; class Polypodiopsida; order Polypodiales; family Pteridaceae; genus Ceratopteris; species Ceratopteris richardii. The sequence goes on along the minus strand of CM035423.1, from coordinate 72,278,095 downwards.
TCTCAAGTTTAAGGGTAGATTAAGCTACATCACAGAAAACCTAACTAGGAAAAAACCTAATCCAATCAAGGAGAACATCAAATATGGAAATACTTAATTGTTTTGGATGACCTATATTAAGACAAGAAATACATCCAAAGGAAATTAAAAAGAGCAAGTGGCTATTACAAAAGAATGCAACAACATGGTTTTACTTGGGTAATTGGGCTAATCATCAGAGCATATGAACCTTCGGTTAGGTAGATACCTAGGATGGGACAAAGAAAGCAGTAGATCATCTGAAGCTAGTGTCAATCACATGGCAAGGACTTGGGCTCAACACCTGAGTGAGTATCCATATATTTTGAGCTAAGAGACTAGTAATTTGGAGATGTTCTTTAGCATGGACAGACCCACAGGTAGTTCAGGGCTAGCATATTTACAAACCCTTGAAGGTCCCTATAAGAATCACTTGGGGTACATATGAACAAACTGCTTAGGTGCTCGCATATATTAAGATCGCTTGAGGTGATCAGTGGTCCAACTCAGAAACCCTGATCAACCCTTTGGAATTGAACACCTAGTGGTCAAATTCAGAGAGGGTTCTTACATTGATGAGCAAGGAACCATGTATGTGGTGACAAGCTCATGTGATAGGACGATGAGCTTGGAATGATCATTCTTGAGTAAAAAATAGGAGACTTGGAGTAGGAAAACATGGGAAAAGAGCCTAGAAAGCATAGGGGCAAATCAATCCTATCCAAGATGATCACACTAGAATGGATCCCTCAGGACGACAAAATCATAGAGCTTTTCTTGAATACGGACACAAATCAAGAATTATGGAGATTCAAGCCAGATAAAACTAATGAGATGGGTGGAGTAACAATTTATGAATTTAAAGATCGTGATGTTTGAGGAAAGATAGTCTACTTGGATAACACCTCAATGAGGATGCTTATGGTACTAGAACAAGGTAGATATGCCTATACTTAGAAGGGTGAATTGTTTATCCCTCCATAGAGGTCACAAGAGTCTTAGCCCCAACATGGAGTGCACATTAAAGGTAGTCATAAAGAGAGGACTCAAGAGCGACCCAGAGTAAATTTTGCACATATGATTGGAAGAGAGAGATCAAGGTTAGAGACTAACAAAGTTGATCAAGAGAGACCAAGAGGTCATAGGCAACATAGATTAAGGGATGAATTTTTCCTATCTAAAACTAGATAACACCCTAGGATATTGAGACCTACTCAACTAGAAAATTCAATGAAGAATTACTTTGATGGCACAAGAGGCGCTTATGACCATGAATTAAAGTTTGGATAAATGTTGAGAGCCGAACAGGTTAATGACTTGTTCACTTAGTACCATGCTTTTTGTCTAACATTAAAGAATACAACCTTGACATGGTTTCAACCATTACATCATTGTCAATTTAGGGACATCAACCAGTTTCTAGAAGCCTTCATCATGGAGTTCTCTAAAAGCAGCATCAAACATGATACGTCATCCTTGATACATAGCTTTAATCAAATGCCTCAAGAAATGGTCAGGCTAGCAAGACGAAGGTTTAGACAATACATTCAGAGATGCTCTATTCCAAAGCTACCCACACCGGCAAAACAAGTGTCATTGTTCTTGGATGGCCTATTAAATGCTAAGTTATGATCATATCTCTACTTAAAGGAACCTAGAAACATAGAGCAATGTGTGCCAACGTGTATAAACATTGAGGATAACTTGGGAGATTAATTAGAATTGTCAAAAATCTACAAGGATTCAGATAGTGCTACTAGTTTTGCTTCAAAACTCCCAACATTTCTTGAGAGATTAGCAACAAAATTAGCCCAAACAATAGGAGTCTTGAGTAGACAAACCCCTGGAATGGTCTTAGTGAAAGAATGCTATAAGTACATAGGAGATCACATGAACAATGTTTGCCCTAGAATGGCTTAGAATCAAGGAAACCCTAATAGCCAGTATTGAACAATAGAGAGAAAGTATACTAACCACACTACATTCGATAGCCCTTATAACAATCAAGTGGTTAGGAAAAATTACCAATAGCCATACTAGCAACTAGGAAGATATGCACATCAATACCATACTTCAGGCTACAACAACCGTACCAGTCACAGTGTCAAGCTCAACAGAGACCACAACCCATGTTAGGACAATAGCCTCCACCCCCTACCAATGGTATTTCAGTCAAGCACACTGTGGTAGATGATAACTTGAAAAAATATTTAGTGCTTGGATTCCCCATGATCTCACTAATTGATCTAAATGCTCGGATCTTTGATTGGACCCATGTGGATAACACACCAGATTACTACATGGATTCACTTGAGGATAATGAAGTCTATCCATATGAAAAACTAGTAGAACCAAGTTGGGAGCCTTAATATTCCATTGTGATGTATACAAATCCAAACCCTAGGCCCCAACTAAGGAAAATGAAACCCCAAGCACCATGAGGACCATGCTACATATGTCAGGGGGTTCACTTCATAGGTGCTTGTTCCCTTCCCCCATAGGGACAACCTCAACCTGTAGTCATTCAAGGATTTTGTCCCAATTGTGGAAAGGAACATCTCTTGAGACATTGCCCTACAAATCCATCCAATACTCAAAAGATTAAACCAATCAATGCTATTTGATTTCTATTAGAATCCAATGGAAGTGTGACAACTACAACCCCTGTACAAGTAACTAGAGCTCATACTCTACAATAGACTCAAGGTGTAGATCTAGAGAAGAAATTAGAAGCCACTGAATCAGAGAGCATAGCTAGAAAAAGGATGAGATCTTGGAACGATAGCCAAGAGAGGATAGAAAGACAATGGGTGAGAAAGATGAGTGAACTAGAGGAAAGCCTAAAGGAAAGGAAAGCAAAACTAATTGAGATAGAATCCCAAACACACTCTCAAATACCACCGCCATCTCAATCATCTCATCAAATCCCACCACCACCAAGAGGAGGAACAGTCCTAGCATATCCTACTCCTGAAGACTTGGACACAATGTTCAAGGCTTATCATGCTAGAATACAAGAAGGGCCGAACATGGCTGAGTTAGATAAGTGCTACCCTAGAGCCCAATTGGATATTGAGAGGACAAAGCTTTGTGAAAAAATGTGGAAATATCTCAAGCTATGTGCAATAAGACCACAATTACGACAACCACCTGCTAGAGAGATGACTCTCCTCCCAACCAAATGCCACTATATATAGCTCTCTCCAGGGGACTGCCTTCTTGGGCAGGTGGATACTAGCCAGCCATGCGTCGGTCATGTAACTGCATGTGCGCCAAGTGTCCCAGTCAACTCGAGTTAACTCAAGTGGATGCTTCTAGAAGGCTCTAGATCTCTTTGGGCAAAATACTCTCCCCATGTCTCCCTTGGGGATTGAACCCAAGACCTTCTCCTTCACATCCTTGAGGCTTAACCACTAAGCTAAGTGGATCACTTGTTCACAAGAGCACAAGACCTCCTAGTAAGTCTAAACTCGAGATCTTTGATCATACACACGGATGACCAAACGGTGTTCGATTTTAGATCTGTTTGAACCAGCTAAACCCTTGGATCATAGATTTATTACATTCTTTCCCCCTTGGAAAATATTTTTGTGCTAAAAAATAGAGCTATATACATACTGTAGGCAACCCCCGAGCCTCATGTTCTAAAACTGGAAGAACGTGGTCATGTTCTAAAACTATAAGAACATGTCTCATCTCTGTGGTGGCATCCCTACCCAAATGATTCAAAACACTGTCTCGCTTTGCACTTTGATAAACTGGTCAAAGTTCAAAGTAGTGAATGAATGATAAGGATGGATCTAAAACATCCCTAGCCAATTCATAGTTTCTCTATATGCGATCTAGGCACAATCATGTGAATTGGGTGGATTCAAAATATTTATCCATTTCTAGGCATGACTGGTGCATGGACTTAGTAATATAGGTGGGATTCTTATCCCTCGCAAGACTTTAAGAACTCTTGAGTCACTTGAATTTCATTTGGAAAACTTGAAGTTTGGTTGTCCCAAACATCTAACTTGGATGTTTGTATAATGGTTAACTCCTATCCAACAGTTACTTGATTTTTCACCCGACTAGAGGACTACTTTGTCCTACTGAGTTAAAAAAATCCTATGTAAACTCTAGGAGAACGTTTACCATTTTCTTTGAGTCAACCATACTATAACTTGACCAATTCAAATTAAAAAAGAAAATTGTCCAACTTAGGACACTTTTATCAAATACTTGTGCTAAAAAGTTCTTAGGAATTCTCAATCTGATGCGCAATTCCTAACTTCTCTATTCTAGAGTGTCTTGGACTCTAGAAAATCATTTATGCTATAAGTTGAAGCAAACTCAAATGAATAAGTCGACTTAGACTTATTATCTTTTGAAGATTGAAAAGGTTCTTATATAGAACATCTGTCTAGGATGTTTAATTTAGTTACATGTTCTAATTGGCTACCCTTGACTTTTGTAACAAGAATCAGATACGATATCTGAGTCAAATCCAAAAGATTCTGAAAGTGGAAAGAAAGAACTAAAACTACGTTCAATCAATTCATACTTGAAGATACGTAAACTTGTTATGAGTCAAAATCTAGATGACTCAGGACTTTAACTTTTCAAAGATCTCTTTCAATAAGGTATTGAAGCATTTTCTTTATCTTTAAGAAAAATAAGCTAGATTCTCAAAAAGATTCAAAGCAACTTAAAAACATCATCCAACCACAAGATACTAGTGTGGTTACCAACATCAATGTGTCAACCCACTGAGGTTGTGTTGATGAGTTTAGTATTCAAGTAATGCTTCACTTGAGACTAACTTCATGTCATATTCAATCTTTTTGACTTCTTACTAGGATTATAATTCTTATGGACTTCTTTGAGAATTTAGTCATGCACGACGTGTGCTCTCTTGGCTACGCGAAAGTGTAGCTAACTCATCGGCACAAGATCGATCACGGAATCCATCAATCTACGTAAAGATTTTGGATTTTGCTCCTGGGCACCACTCCAAGGCCGTTTCCTTGCGGATATAGGTGACTCCATCCACAACCCAAATACCAAAAAGCTGGTGAGCATATTGGCTACAATAGCATGGTTCTATGGAAGCGATCTGCGTTTGATTCCTATATTCTCGATTTGCGTGGATAGTTTTGCTCTATAATAGACCAACCGTCACGAGGAAAAGCTATTTCTACGCATTGCTCGGGAGCAAAAAGCCATTCATACGTGAAAAGCGCACTCGGGAGGAAGCTATTCATACACAAAATTTCAGAAGAAAAGCTAATCTATATTTTTTAATATGAGGAAGATGATGAGCTATGAAGATCACCATGAAATCTTGCCTAAGCTCTGATACCAATGCAACAAGACCACAATTACGACCACCACCTGCTAGAGAGATGACTCTCCTCCCAACCAAATTCCTCTATATATAGCTCTCTCCAGGGGACTGCCTTCTTGGGCAGGTGGATCCTAGCCAGCCATGTGTCGGTCATGTAACTGCATGTGTGCCAAGTGTCCCAGTCAACTCAAGTTAACTCAAGTGGATGCTTCTAGAAGGCTCTAGATCTCCTTGGGAAAAATACTCTCCCCTGTGTCCCCCATGAGGATTGAACCCAAGACCTCCTCCTTCACATCCTTGAGACTTACCACTAAGCTAAGTGGATCACTTGTTCACAAGAGCACAAGACCTCCTAGTAAGTCTAAACTCGAGGTCTTTGGTCATACACACGGATGACCAAACGGTGTTCGATCTCAGATCTGTCTGAACTAGCGAGACCCTTGGATCATAGACTTAGTTTATTACACTATGTTCAATGCAAGCTCTCTTCTCAATGAGGTGAACTGAACAAAGCCACAATTACATGTTGAAGGAATATTGGAGAGGTTAGAGCAATTGATAGCTAAACCTAGGATGTTGGCTACACCAAAAGGCTGAGACTAGGGGAAGTGAAAGGAGAAGTGTACCTTTTCAGGAAGCTTACGTTCGTAATTCCACAAATGATGTTATTTCTTCCTATATAAATCATTACTCCTAGTAATTCTTGAGAGAAATTCAAGAGGAGAAATGGGCCAAGGAGAGCGAGAACCTTCCTCCCATTGAAATGATGGATGATCATTATGATAAATTCCCTCAAGTCATTCCCTCTATCTATGGAGAGCAAGAAGATGTGTATTCAAGTGAAACATAGACTTTGGATCCAAGAGGAACTATCTCACTTTATAGGCCCTTGGGATTCTAAGTCTATTCATATGAGGGCCCCCACATACATGGTAAGAAACAAGGAGTCAATTAGACCAAGGAACATAGAAGTAATGAAGAACACTAAAGTTCAGTTTCACCTCACTTTAGAGGAGCTTCTCAAGATTAAATCTGAATTGTGGAAGCACATAGATAAGCAAGTGCCAGAGGTAGCTAGGTCATACTTTTAGATAGGATCACATAAGACAAAGCCAAAAATACCCTTGGATAAGATAGGAGACATGAGCAATGGAGAACAAGGAAATATGTATCTTCCTATCACTTATCAGGGCTATACAACAAATGAAATTCTAGACTTGAGAGTACGAGTTGTGATTTCCACCACTTCCCTATAGAAATGATGGAGCAATCTAGCTCTTAGACCAACTAGAGTGAAACTAAAAGTGCTAGAATGGCACATAGAGAAACCTTTAGGGTTATTAGAAGGGATAACTGTGACTACTTGTGGTGTTGAGTTTGAACATACATTTTCCATATGCAACTTTGGTAAAAATCATGTTTATGAGATGATTTTACGTAGACCCTTCATGAGGCAATTGTAGATAGTACAAGACTAGGGAACTAATTCCTTGTATCTACAACATTTAGTTGTGACTACTGAAGTCAATCTAAAATATTATTCTCATAGAGATGTACCCCCCTTGCAATGGAAACCAATCCATAGACCGTTAAGTGAGATAAATTTGGTGCATTCCATAGGATCAAAATCTTCCTGGAGCTTGGTAGCAAAAAGATTGTGGAATATTATGCAGGGTGAAAGAAATTGGAGAAGCTTGGAGAGGCTTGAAAAATTGAGTTATCAAGTGGTTAAGTTGGTCTAGCAAAACAACATAGGACTAGCCCTAGCTCTTTGGATATCTAAATTAGACCTTGTAGGCTTGTTGTTAGTGCAATAAAACCCAATAGATACTTTGGAACATCAACAAAAACAAGTTGATGAAAAACAGATAACTTGCACCTTGAGTAGCTCACAAAAACCTTCTAAAAATGGATGGAAGTTATGACTTCAAACACTAAGAACAACCAACACAGTGACAATTGGAAAAATTCCTCTTAAGGGAGTGTCATACATAGAGCTTTCTTGCAAAAATTCATAAAATCCCTAATTTTGAGCAACTTAAGAAGGAGCAATCACTTTAACACAAATTGGGTGTCATCCCAATTTTTTAGGGATGTGCAAAGAATGACCCCGAAATTGAAGAACTTAGATTTCTCTAGAACTAATTAACCAAATGACTTTCCAAATTTTATGGATAAGCTAGACATATATACATTTCCAATGAATGCTTAAACACTCGATTTAGATCTGTAGAGAGATCGACAATCTCTACAAGTTGACTGAGTTTGAGGAAGGAGTAGAGAACAAAAATGGCACCAAGCAATATGTATCGCTTCAAATCAACAATCTACTTAATTTAATTTTTTTTGAAGTTTTGATATAGAATATTAAGGAAATGAAACTGCTTTTTCTTCATGGATTTGAATTCAAAATTAGGCAAGTTTGGTATTTTAGATTTATTGGAATCTTATCCTAAAATGTAGGAAAAGAGAAAGTTGAAGTCCTATCTACTTTTTGTTTGATTGATTGAGAATCTATCCCAACCACTCCTAACTCATGGATTTTGGGCCTTTTACTTTTTCCTTCTGCAAAGGTAAATACCCCGAACCTTACAAGAAATGATCATAAGTGATCAACCAATTAATACAAAGAAATAATGTGCAGATAAGTGCTATTCTTCAAGGCATATATATATATATATATATATATATATATATATATATATATATATATATATATATATATATATATATATATATATATATATATATATATATATATATATATATGTATGTGTGTGTGTGCATGTGTGGTAGATGGTGCCATACCATCCAAATGATAGATTTAATGTAAAACATATCCTCTTCATGCATAATGCAAGATTTTTGTTCCAATAGCTCCCCCTCAAGCTAAAGTATGCTTGAGTCTTCACTCTCTGATAGGTTGAATACCTGCCACAACTTTGAATCTACAAAGCTTTATCCCATCAAGTGCCTTTGTCATCATATTTGCTATTTACTTCTCAGTAGGAACAAATGAAATGTCAATTTCCTTTGTGTTGAGAGTAGTATGGGCACCCAAGAACTGACTAGACAAGGAAGCCAGCGGAGAGAGTCAGAGCGAGGTGAAGGATTAAGTAGACAGAGCAGTCGACGCAAATCTGGCAGATAGGCCCTTCAAATTTTTCCAAATCAACATCTTTACAACAGTGATTCTCATCACTAACAATCATTGTAAATACCATTTCATAATTTTGTAGCTCCATTTTGTGCAAGCCAAGGAGTCCTTGAGCTTGAGGAGCTTTAGAAGTACCTACCTGTCAGTTTTCACATTTTTTAGACTTCGTTTGAACCTCCAAATAGGGTAGAGAACCTAATTTTTAACTAGGCCGGACACTAGGTCTGGACACGGCCAAAACCTAGTCAAAAACTATAAATAGAGCTAGAGAGCTCATTTTTGAGGTTAGCTTGTAATAGTTTTGAACTTGTATGAGCTTTTTGAAAGTAATCTAAGAACTCCATTGCTTCTCACTCTTTGTCTTATTGTGTGTGCGCGTGTGTGTGTATGTGTGTGCATGTTAGTGTGCTTCTCACTCACGCACTTGTGCCTTCACTTGCTCGAGGTCTTCATACCATCCTCACGTCTTCCCGGATTGACATTAAAGGAGGTGCTACTCATCACTGAGCTACACCAAATTTTGGCGCCGTTGCCGGGGATCGAGCTTTGAGGACGAGCGTGTGATGGTAAGATGTAGAGTTGACGCGTTGGAGTCATAGGTATTTTCTTCACTTTTATCTATTTTCTTTTGTTTTCCTCATCACCATCATCATCATCACCATCTCCCACCTCCATCTCCATCATCGCGAAAATTTTTAGTTTTTGATCATATCACCTTCTCTACCTCATTTCCCTCATTCCACTTGTGAGAGAGAGCGAGAGAGCAATATTGTGTGCCTTGTGTTTGCATGTTTGTTGAGTTTCTTGCAGGTTCCAACAGCATCATCCCCTCCAGCACGTTGCGCAGGTACGGAAATGTGCAGAACTGCCTCGCAGTTGCCAGCTTCTGTCGATCTCGATTGATAGGAACTTTCATCTTTTGGTAAAACTGAGTGCACCACAGTAGACTAGAGGCTTTGCACAGCACAGATCCACAAAAATTTTTGAAAAAATTGCAAAATTTCAGTCCATCGCGATTGACACCAGTCCATCGCGATCGACACCAGTCCATCGCGATTGACACCTGTCCATCGCGATTGACAGCCCAGTCGATCGCGATTGACACCAGTCCATCGTGATATACACCAGTCCATCGCGATTGACACCTGTCCATCGCGATTGACAGCCTAGTCGATCGCGATTGACAACCATTTTCGGCTAAATTTTTAGGGTTTTTTAAATTGAAGATTTTGGCTAATTTTGGACATGGATAATGGACTCTAGAGCACAAAAGGAGGCTATAGGTAAATAACCCGAGGAAAACCTGTTGCCCTGTTGGCCTGTTTGAACCCTGTTTTAATCCCTGAAGCCTGAACTGAGATAACTTTCTCATACGAAATCCGTTTGCTGTGATTCTTGTGTCCATGGAAAGCTCATGAGGAATAAAACCAAAACTTCCACTGGTTATGTGAAAATTAATATTAGGATTATTAGATAGGGTTTTTTGAAGTTGACCATACCCCGAGGTAGGAAAACTGAGGGATCCTTGGGATTGTTTTCCATAAAGGCAAAGGATAATTTGGTCTGTGAGTCACATGCATGAAAGTGGTCTATTGTGTCATTCGAATCTAAGTCTTGAGCTAACCATGGGACTTTTACAGGTCCAGTAAGAGCACTTGAGGGCATTCTAAGCCAGAGTAAGTGCAAGCTTGGGAACACGCTTCTTGGGCACTCAAGGGCAACCAAGAAGGAAACAAAAGGTTGGAAATTCTCAACTCCCTTTGTCAATTCCTAGCTTAGGCTAAGAACGACTAGTGGTAGGAGTAAGCTAGGGTGGCGATAGGCATTTATCAAGTTGAAGACTACCTAAATACTCAAGTTCAAGCTAACGACATAATCTTTGTACGGTCGATAACCTTAAAGGAAAGAATCTAACGTGGAACGATCAACTTACAGTGCGAAAATTAACTCAAATATTCATGACGACGTGATTTCTGACAAGAGCATAAACACGGTAATCACAAAAAAGAATCAAGTAACTGATACAAAAGAACTCAGCAACGAGGTTGTACTTGGGCAAATTTGGGCTATTCAATTAGGCTTATGATCCTTAGATCGGGACGACATCTAGTAAGGGATAGACAAAGCCTTAGGTCTTCAGAGGCTAGTGTCAATCATACTGCTAGGTCTTGGGCCCAGCAGTTGAGCCACCACTCATACTACCCTAGCTCTGAGACCAGTGAATCAGAGATGTCTCAAGGCATGGACCAACCTACGGGAAGTTTAGGAGTGCCATACTTGCACAGGGTAGAAGGCCCGTACAAGACGCAGCTGGAATACCTTAGGACCAACCGATTAGGTGCTAGCATCTATGAGGACGGTCTAGGAAGATCCGTGGTCCAGATTAAAAACCCTGACCAATCCATAGGACTAGAGCACCCAGCTGTCAAGTTTGAAAACGGAGCATACTTGGACAAAGAAGGAACCATATACGTAGTCACCAGTCACCCAGATAGGACAGATGAATTCGGGAATGTGATCCCTGAGACGGACATAGATGACCTAGAACAAGGAAACATGGGTGCAGAGCCCAGGACCCCTCGAGGGAAATCTGTTCTTACGAGAATTCTCACTCCTGAGTGGATTCCCCAGGACAACAAGAGCATAGATCTGCTTCTAAACCGAGAGACTGATGAAGCCTTTTGGAGGTATAAATCTGATCGGCCAAATGATATAGGAACAATCATGATCTATGAGTTTAAAGATCCAGATAGCCCAGGCAGAGTGACCTACTTAGATCACGCTTCAGAAAGGATCTTTGTGGTTACAGAACATGACAGGCATGCTTATACTTGGAAGGGTGAATTCGTTTTCCCCCAACCAAGATCGAACGTGTCCTATGGCCACCCGGGAGCTGGAACGTCCCATGCTCATGGAACTCAAAGAGACAGAAGTAGAGATAGGCCAGAAGTAAGCTTTGCCAACCCAAGGGGCAGAGAAAGAACGAGGACGGAAACAAATAGAGTAGAACCTGAGGTACTTAGAGCTCCCAGGAATCAAAGAAATGCGGATGAGTTCCCTCTACCACGACCTAGAGAGCACACAAGGACTTTGAGGCCGACTCAGCTAGTCAAGTCCATGAAGAACTACTTTGATGGCACTGGAGATCCATACGATCATGTGGCTGAGTTTAGGCAAGTCTTGAGAGCTGAACAAGTGGAAGATCTATTCACGCACTACAATGCCTTTGTTCTAACCCTTAGGAACACTGCCCTGACATGGTTTCAACCACTAAACGAGAGGCAGTTGAGGGGCATAGACCAACTTCTAGAGGCATTCATTATTGAATTCTCTAAAAGTGGCATAAGACATAACACTTCCTCGCTGATTCACAGCTTCAAGCAAACCCCTCAAGAGACCGTGAGACTTGCTGGAAGAAGATTTAGGCAATACTTGGAGAGATGCCCTGTCCCTGAGCTACCCACACCAGCTAAGCAAGTGGCTTTATTCTTGGATGGATTGCTAAGTACCAAATTGAGGTCATATGTGTATCTGAAGGACCCTAGGACTATAGAAGAGTGTGTACGCATGTGCATTCACATCAAGGATAACCTAGGGGAGGAGTTAGAGCTTTCCAAAATATACAAAGATTCAGATAGTGCCTCTAGCCTCTCTTCCTCGCAATCCACATCAATTGAGGAACTCACTGAGAAAGTGGCACAAAAACTAGGTGTCTCTGGCAAACAAATTCCAAGATTTGCCCCAGTAAAGAGATGCTATACCTGCGGTGGTGACCATATGGCGAACGTATGTCCCATTATGGCTCAACCCCAAGTGAATCCCAGTAGCCAATACTGCACCATAGAACGGAGATACACTAATCACACAGCATAAGACTGCCCATACAATAAGCAAACGGTCAGGCAAACCTACCCTCAGCCATACCCTCAACAAGGCAGATATCAGAGTCAATACCCACCACAACAGTATACTAGGCCTCAACAAACCTACCAACCACAGTACCAAAACCAACAAAGGCCTCAGCCTGTGTTAGCACAACAACCCCGTGCCCCAGCTAATGTGATCCCAGTGAAATATGCAGCTGCAGAAGAGAACCTGAATAGAGCTATAGTCCCTGTAACACCATTAATTTCAGAAAGTGATCCCAGTGACCATAGCTTTGATTCTACACATGTTGATAGCCCACAGGCCTACTACATGCAGTCTCCTGAACATGGTGAGTCCTACTATAGTGAAGAGCCAAATGAACCTAGTTGGGAGTCAGATTACACAAATGTCATGTACGCAAACCCCAACCCTAGACCTCAACCTAGGCAAGTAAGACCTCCATTCCCTAGAGGACCATGCTACAGATGTCAGGGAGATCATCTCATTCGTGATTGTCCCTTTCCTCCACCTACACAAACCCAATCAGTGACGATCTAGGGCTTTTGCCAAGAGTGTGGAAAGGAGCATCTCTTACGAGACTGCCCTAAGAATCCTAATAATATGCCAAAAATCACTTCCATTAATGTCGTTGGGTTAGTAGTAGATTCCACAGGAAGTGTCACTTCCACTGCGCCAATACAAGTGATCACTAGAGCCCAAGCTTTGCAGCAAAACCAAAGTGTAGGCCAGGAAAAGAGCCCAGATGTTAGTGAAACAGAGAGCATGACAAAGAAGAGGACTAGAGCTTGGAGAGATAGTCGTGAAAGAATGAAAAGGCAATGGGCAAAAAAGATGAGCGAACTCGAGGAAAGCCTCAGAGAAACAAAGGCTAGGATAACTGAACTCACATCTCAAACTCCCTCTCACACTACCCCACCACCACCATTCCCATCTCCATCCGACCCATCACCATCCAACCCGCCTCACCTAAGCCCACCACCCCCTAGAGTAGGATCAGTCCTAGCAGATCCCACTCCCGAGGACCTTAATATGATGCTTAAAGCATATCAGGCCAGAATCCAAGAAGGGCCAAACGTAACTGATCACGACAAGTGTTACCCTAGAGCAGAACTAGAACTAGAACGAACCAAAATTTGTGCTAAGATGGTGGAATTGGCTCAGACCATGTTTGAAGCGAGTCGCCTATTTAACATCTCTAGTTCAGCGAAGACACAGTTACACTTTGATGGACTGTTAGAAAGAATAGAGAAGCTGATTGCACAATCAGAAAAGGAACCCGCCTCTCAACACAAGGACAAGGCAAGTGAAAGAGTAAGCACTCTTGCCCAGGAAGCCTATGTGCCTAACTCTACGGAGCCAGACACATCATCTTCTATGAATCGGTTCACACCAGAATTCCTACGAGAGATTCAAGAAGATAAATGGGCTAAAGAGAGTGAAGTCCCTCCGCCCATTGAACTTGTGGATGATGCACAGGACCAATTCCCACAAGACATCCCATCCATTTATGAGGAGCAGGAGAGCACCCAATCTCAGGAAAGATTAGACTTTGAGTCTAACTCTCTACAAGAATTACCCCACTTCACAGGCCCATGGGAAGCTAAGTCCACGTGCATGAGAGCACCCACAGTCATGGTAAGAAACGAAGACTCGATCATACCTAGGAATACGGAGGTAGTAAAGAATACTAAAGTGCAGTGCAACCTCACCTTAGAAGAGCTACTCAAAGTAAGGCCAGAGCTATGGAAACATGTAGCCAAACAAGTACCAGAGATAGCAAAACCTCGTTCCCAGGTAGGATCCCAGAGAACAGTGTCAGAAATACCATTGGACAAGATAGGAGACATGAGTGAGGGCGAAGAGGGAAACACATATCTTCCTATCACCCATCAAGGATACACCACCAAGGCCATTTTAGACTCAGGCGCAGGTGTTGCAATTGCTACCACTTCCCTATGGAAGTGTTGGGGCAAGCCAACACTCAGGCCCACGAGGATGAAATTGCAGATGGCCGATGTCACATAGAAAGACCCTTGGGGTTGTTAGAAGGAATAACTCTCACCACATGTGGTGTTGAGTTCGAGCATACATTCGCTATATGTGACTTTAGCAAAAATCATGCCTATGAGATGATTTTGGGAAGACCATTTATGCGACAATTGCAAGTGGTACAGGATTGGGGAACCAACTCCTTGTATTTGCAACACTTAGGTGTCACGACCAAAGTGAATCTTAAAGATTACTCTCATAGAGATGTCCCTCCTATCCAATGGAACCCCATCCATAGAGCCAAAGATGATACGGAATCAGTGCATTCCATAGGATCAGGATCCTCATGGATGCATGAAGACACCCAGTTATGGATGTGTAAAGTAGCAGTAGAAGAAGAGAAGAGAGAAAAAGTCAGAGAGATAGGTGCAAAAGAAACCCATAGATCAATTCAAGACCCAGCCTATGCACCTGTAGTATTTCCTGATGAAGAATTTGAACCCCACGGCTGGGCAGAAATCTTAGCAACAATGGATGTAGCCATCAATGAGGAACAATGGACACCCCACTGTGATGAGGATGGCTATGAAATTTCGGTCTTCTCCATAGAGCCAATCATGGGAGAAGCAGTGTTAGAAGAGTGTGAACCTAGCCCTGATGCATTTGAGGATGCAAGTGACTCCGATCTAGAGTCAATCATTATGGACCCACCTTTTGCGTCAGATGAAGAATACTTCTATGAAGTAGAACTTCAACCCCCAAGGTATGGAGAGCTTACAAATGATGTAAGGCTAGCCACACATGTGACCCCAAAGGAAGAAGGAAAGAAAAGAAAGAAGAGAGAAGTCTCACCAGAAGAGGAAGAATCTTTGTTTGAGGTCCCGGAAAATTTTAAGAAGTATGAGATAGATGACAGGAGAGTCATGATAAGAATGCCTAAACGAGAGGCACAATCAGGAGAGGCCTATGATAACAAAGAAACCACCAAGAAAATAGTAGTGGCCCTAGAAGAAGGAGAGGAGAGATGCACGTACATAGGCCATGACCTAACAGAGGAAGAAGAGCATGCATTAATAGCCTTGCTGAGAGAATACAGAGATGTATTCGCTTGGAGTTACAAGGACTTGAAAGGTGTGGACCCTGACATATGCTCACACACCATCCCCATGACCTCAGATGCCAAACCCTCTAAGCAAAAGCCATATACATATAATGATAATTACGCTGCCAAGATCAAAGAGGAGATAGATAGGCTGGTTGAAGCTGGATTTATCTATGAAATTGAGCACACTGAGTGGGTATCCCCCATTGTAGTGGTGCCCAAGAAAAACGGAAAGCTGCGTGTGTGCATTAACTTGAAGAAGGTTAATGCAGCCACAATTCGAGATAACTATCCGCTTCCTATCACAGAGCATCTCTTAGAAAGAGTGGCAGGCAAGGAAGTGTACAACTTCCTTGATGGATTTTCGGGCTACAATCAAGTAGCCATTGCTCCAGAGGATCAACATAAGATGGCTTTTGCCACTGAATGGGGCATATTTGCCTTTAGAGTAATGCCATTTGGGCTTACCAATGCACCAGCAACCTTTCAAAGATTGATGTGCCATGTATTTAAAGAGTTCCTGAGGAAGAACTTAGAAGTCTATGTTGATGATCTTTGTGCTCATTCCAACATAAGGCAAACCCATATTCCTGAACTCAGACAAATCTTTTACAAATGTAGAGAATATCATGTCTGCCTGAACCCAGAAAAGTGCGTTTTTATGGTCAGGCAAGGCAAGATTCTAGGACACATAGTGTCAAAGAATGGCATATCCACTGATGAAGAGAAAGTGAGAGCCATAGCAGAGTTACCTAGGCCAAAGAATGTCAAGGAAGTACAAGCTTTCATGGGGCATTGTGGTAATTACCGACGGTTCATTCACATGTATGCTGTCATTGCAAAGCCTCTGTATGGACTTTTGACTAACTTTGAGTGGACGGATGAATGTGAGAATTCCTTCCAGGAACTTAAATGAAGATTATGTTCAGCACCAATCTTGACCACACCGGATTGGAATAAGCCTTTCCATATTCATGTTGATGCATCCAATTATGCTATTGGGTGCGTACTCGCGCAACCTACTGGTGAAGGTAATATGGATCTTCCAATTGCCTATGCTAGTAGAAAATTGAATGCAGCTGAACAAAATTATACGACCACCGAACGAGAAGGGTTAGGCATGGTATATGCAGTTAAAAAGTTTAGACATTATTTGCTTGCAAATAAATTTAAATTTTTTACGGACCATCAGGCACTGCTATATCTCGTGAACAAACCATGCAATACAGGTAGATTAGTAAGGTGGTTTCTCTTACTAATGGAATATGACTTTGAGGTTGTGGTAAGGAAAGGGAAGACTCACTTGAGAGCAGATCATCTCTCTAGGCTCACATCTGGAGAAGCCCCACAAGGAGTGTCAGATGACCTTCCTGATGCTTACTTGTTTAATTTAGAAGTGGTGCCGCAGTGGGCTAAGCCATTAGTGCCAGTATTGACATACGGGCCTAACCACCCAGTAATAAACACACGGGATAGAGAGGTAGTAAAAGCCCAAAAGTATCACATCATGGCAGGTAGTATGTACAAGCACACAGATCAAGGAATCTTGGCGTGTTGTGTGGAAGAGGATGAGTACGCTAAATGGTTGCAATTAGCACATGTAGGTGCATTAGAGCAACACTACTCAAAACAACAAACCCTACAGACCCTGAGGAGACTAGGAGTGCATTGGCCAACTATGGAAGCTGATGTCCAGAAGTTGTGCAAGGAATGCCCAATCTGCTGCACTAAACCACCTGTGGAACATGCCACTCTTTATCAAGTGTCCATAGTGCCAGATTGGAGTGAACCACTAGTATCCTTCTTGAGGACGAAAACATTCCCTCCAGACATGACTCTGGCTAGGAAAAGGAGTTTAGAACAAGAAGCCTAGGATTACTCACTCATTGGTGATAATCTATACAAGCGTGGTAAAGATGGTTACCTGAGACTATGTGTCCATGAAAGTGAATATCTCAAGATCTTGGAAACTGCTCACAAGGTGTAGCAGGAGGACATTTTGGACCAGATCGGGTGATCAAGGCAATACTATTTGCGGGCTTTTGGTGGCCGACCCTTCACATGGATGCACATACCTATGTGAAACGATGTGATGTATGTCAGAGAACTCAGTATCCTATACGTAAAGATGAGATGCCACTGAAACCTATGATGGGTGGACGTGCATTCTCTAAGTGGGGAATAGACTTCGTAGGTCCTATTAACCCCCCAGCTAAGGGTTCCCATGCAGAATATATCATTGTTGCGATAGACTATCTAACAAAGTGGGTAGAGGTAAAAGCCACAACGAAGAACGATGCTCAAACAACTGCTAAATTCTTGTTTGAGAATGTATTCACAAGATACGGGTTACCTATAGAGCTAGTCAGTGATAGAGGCACTCACTTCTTGAATGAAGTTATTGAAAATCTGCTCCAAGAGTTCTTGGTAGTACATAAAAAGTCTGCCCCCTACCACCCTCAAGCAAATGGTCAGGCTGAGAGCACCAACAAGATTCTGTGCAATGTGTTGACCAAATTAGTGAATAATAAACGCTCTGATTGGGACAAAAAACTACACCATGCTGTTTGGGCATACCGAGTCGCCTACAAAACGGTACTCCTAGCCACCCCCTTTCAGATGGTATTTGGTCAAAATGCAGTGCTACCATTGGACTTCTTAATACCTACATTGAAAGTAGCACAAGAGCATGAATGGACGGGTCATGAACTCTCCTCAAGACTTTTTGACCTTGAACGATTAGGAGAAACAAGACTGAGAGCGGCTGCAGGGATATATGCAGCTAAGAAACGACAGAAGGCATACTTTGATGCCCACGTTAAGGATAAAGGTTTGAAGGCAAGCGACCTAGTACTAGTATACACGTTGAAACAACATGCGAGGAAATTGGAGAAGAGAGGCTACGGACCCATGATCATTAATAGAATCTCAACAAGTGGAGCAGTGCAACTAGCCACATTAGAAGGCGATGTCCTCCCAAGCTACATAAGCGGATGCAGAGTCAAGTTATATCAGGAACCTCTCATAGAGGAAATGCTAAGTCGACTCAATATTGCCAAGAAATGCAAAGAAGAAGAAAAGCGAATTTGAGAAGAAGCTCAAGCAGAAGCTTTAGAGCGCATACGGAGAATGAAAGTAAGAAGACAAGGTAGAGAGCAACCTAGGCCAGAGGCCGATGCAGATCAAGGATATCACATGGCTATGTGTGAAGTTTCAGATGGCAGCTCTCATAGGATAATTGATCGACGTCCTTTTATAACCTTAGAGATAGGACAAGGAAAGGGTGCAAGGACTATAAGAGCCTTGATCGACTCAGGTGCAGCCACTAGTGCTGTTAAATTGTCTTACTGTCAAGAGTTGAAATTAACTGTCAATCCTATAGAAGCATATCTCATAGGATTGGGAGGTGTGGAAACCCCTTGCATGGGCGAGGTGGAACTTCCCATCTACATTCAAGACGAAGTAATGACAGTCAAAGTACTAGTGTGTCAAGATGAGGACCTCACTGAGCCTCTTGTCTTGGGTCAGGACTGGATCTATGATCATGCAGTCAACCTAAACCTAAGAAGCGGACTTCTTCAGGTATGGGTAAATCATAGTCGAATTACAGTTGAACTGGAAAATGAGGCACTCAAGGAACTAGGTAAGGCACGAACTCCTGGTCCTTCTAGGAGTGCACATGAAGTTGACCATGCTATTCTTGTCCAAAACAGTGTGATGCAGAAAGAGGACTGTCTCAACAACGGAGTCAAGGATAAGAAGGCACTCCCTTCTGTTCCAAAGGCCAGAGGGATGCAACAACCAAAGGCAGATCGAATACAGAAGAAGCAGAGTACTACCCCTGCTGGAGGCCAAGAGTACGTGCGACGCAGGATGTCTCAGCCATTGAAACAAGTGTGGGTGCGGAAAAGCGAACACCCTGTTGCGATCAAGCCAACCACATGGGCAAAGCTTCTTATTAGTAATCAACAACACGACACTAATCAGAAGTCTTTCAGAAAGTCCTTTGCAAAAGCGAAGCTTATTTGGGTACCCAAGAAGTCGATGAAGGCCAGCCCACAATCACAACAAATCTGGGTGCCTAAGGCTTGCTTGTGGGCTCAAATAGCTACACCAAGGCCAAACCCTGTACAACATGTTTCACTCACGTGAACATCGGAGGCCCAGTCTTACACATCACGCACGAACATGTATTCTTCCATGAGCACAAGTAGAATCACTTGTAAATGGGTCCCTAAAAAGCCCCATTTTTCAAGTAAATACCCTATCACACTCTCCAGAGTCCCCACAAAGTCAAGATCAAAACCTATCCATTGCATTTGGCAACCTAAAACTTGTCATAAACCCCCGGACCCCAGTTGTAAACTCATGTCCACCTACTAACTACGTCACTCTCACACTACATCATTCCGCTTAGTTCTTAGGTCTACCCAATTCCTAATTACACACACAAGCACCGAGCACGTACTAACCCCCTAACCTCTCCCGAACCTCATGTTAATGTTGTAACGGGGACACAGTGTCATTTTTGTGTCCATTGCAATGTTAACATTTATTCATATATTCTCACAGAACCAGCTGCGAAGTTTTCAACATGGCTGAGGCGGCAGGAACTAGCTCTCAAACAGAAACGAGCCAGCAAGTGGTGGACTTAGACAGTTTACCCGTTTTGCCTGAAACAAACGAAAGACCAGAAGAATTGCAGGCCATCAAAATCATACCTATAGCGGACCCTCCCAGTGGCCATACCATGCCCGTAGGAAAAGCTTCCCACTGGTTTAGTGAAGTGGCAGGACCCTTGGGAGAGGGAACGTACCTATGGGAATCAGAGTTGGACTTCAATGGGAAGCAAGGTAAATACCATTTCTTTACAAGAGAATTTGAGAAGTTACAAAATGCCGAAGGTCTACGTTCGATATGGGAGAAGGCAAGATTGGATGCATATTTCAGTGCACGGCTCCCAAAGCCTGACTTCATGCGATGCTACTATCTCATCAACACCTTGACTCCAAACAAGAACCCAAAAGGTGCAAGCTCATTTGTGATTCCATCTCTGACAAAGGGGAATGAGCTCAAGAGGTTCAGGCTATCAAACAACTTGGTGAGAGAGGCCCTAGATATGCGTGGAATGCATATTCCAACAGAGAAGGAGACCCTAGTGCCTGATTACATGAAGAATCGAAGCCTCACCAAACTCAAGGACATGGTGTCCATGACGCCTAATATTGCAATACACCTTTGCATGTGCATGCAACACTTTGCTTTTCCTGCCCAAGATAGATTCACCATGCCGCCCAAAAAGATTTGGTTTAGTTTGTATCTGGCAGAGACACAGAGCCTCACCATCAACTTACCCCACTGGATAATTGATCAGATACACCTAGCTCACAAACGATCGCCGTGGAAATAGGTTTTATATGGATGCTGTGCTCTGACGAGAATAATTTATAGGTGTTTGGCTTATGACATCCCTATTCAACGGGCCCTAATGTGGAATTGGGTAGAGCAGTTTAGAGGCAGGATATCCACTGGACCCCCTTCTAAGAAGATGAGAGGTACTGTCCAAGTCCCTTGTGCTCAACCACGTGGAGCCACCCTAACACCAGACGTCACCCCTCCACCCCAAAGAGTCCGACCATTCACACTCCGACTTCCAAGACGCAGCACCGATGGTCCTAACTTGATATTCCCTCCCATCCCTACCAATCTTGAATTTCCCAATGGTGCACCTTTGGAAGAACTCACGAATGAAGACTTTGAACAATTATTACAAGATGTAGAGCTGGAGGCAGATGAGGCACAACAAGTGGAGAATGTGCAAACGCAGGCAACAACCTCCCAAGCACCTGTCAGCACAATTGAAGTGGATGAAGAGGATGATGAAGATGAAGAACAGGAGGAAGATGAGGAGGATTATGATCAAGAGCACCATGATGAGCAAAAAGAAGTGCCAGAACTTGTAGGTGCACCTGCATATATAGCTCAACTACAAAGGTTATACGACACAATCAAAGCAGTACAAGAAAGGCATCAACTCTCTCTTGTATCAGGGCAAGCTTTGATGCAAGAAATGCTATCAGATGATGGGGTGGATCAACATTTCATTGACACCCTCAAATTAGTGTCAGAATCTTTAGGAGTTCCGGAGGCTGTCCACACTGCAGTCCGCCAGTCCGTGAGGTATGACAAACGCAGAGTTGACACATTACCACGCGCAGGTAAGACTATCAGGATACCCGTCAAAGAACAAGAAGGACCCATTGAAACCACAACTACCCCCACCACCACCATTGACCTCTCTGCTGAAACCTTCGTTCAGACATCACCCATCTCACCCCAGCGTCCCTCATCACCACCTTCTCCACCCCCACCACCACCTCCCACCCTGGAAGAAACGACAGTCATCACCTCTACCTTCACTTATAACACATCCTCATTCACATCATTCACATTTCGAGAACCCACCTCACAAGACACCCTCTTCTCTTTCGTCACCAATCCCTTGTACACTTCAACCCTTCTATCCTCCGAACCCATAACTCGCCATCCCATAATTCCAAGTGCGGTTGGAAACCCGGCACCCACAAAAGGCATCCTGTGTTTCCCAGCCTATCCCCCAATACGGGTACCTCCATTCCATGACCCTCACTTCCCATCTGGCCCCTACACCTCTTTCAACCTGACCTCACCACCCCAATACCCGTCCTTTGTGGAGCAGTTCATCCGCTCTCCAATGTTTCAGAGGCACATTTCCCCGATGCTCGCAACGACATCAATTTACATGAACACCACACTCACTTCACCTACTATACCCACCTACATGGTAGCCCCTATACACACCACTCTGTCTGACCCAATGGACATTTCACCCACCACAACACCTCTCCCCACAATTCCACCCTCTCCCCCTCCACTACCCCCCACCTCACCACTCACCACATCATTGGCATACACAACATTCACTACCTCCCTCCCCAATCCCACCTCCCCTGCATTTCAAACTTTTCCCCTTGCATCTCATAATGTAAATAGCACGTTCAACACATTACTTCAGTGTGCACATCAACTACAACAAGAATACCATCAATTGGAAGAATGCACTACGGCCCTCCAGGCAGAATCTCAGCGTCTGCAAGCTAGAGTCACCAGTCTTGAAGCTGATTACCAAACGCTCCTAACCGAGCATACCACCTTACAGCAGGCTCACTCCGAATTGGAATCAAAGACATCGACAGTAGATGATCAAGCAGTCAAGGAACTAGAAACAGTGCTCCAAGCGCAAATGATATCTAATGCTACATTGAGACGCAACCTTGGGCTATTAAGGAAGCATATGGCAGCATCACTAGAAGAGAACAAGAGGCTTCAACAACAAAACCAAGACAAATTTGAAGCGGCTATGGAAGGAACTGCAGGAGCAACCATTAGCCCTACCAAGTATAGAGCAGTCCCATCGGAAGACATTCGCATCTTACTTGAGGAGCATGCAAATTTCTTGGAGTCATATGAAAAGTTAGAGATTGAATGTGCAGACCTAAAGAAACAGATAGCCAGTGCCCCCACAGCTCAACAGGAGCCGGTAATCTTGCAACACTCTACAGAAGAAGTAGAGACCCTCCGGAAACAGGTGGCAGAACTCCAAGCACGCCTCTTACCATATGAAAGGCCGCCCTCACCCACTGAAGAACCAGAACCTGAAACAGTAGTGGAAATCCCCGTCGATGACAGCTATGAAGAGCCATACGAGCCAATGCCAACACCTGGTGGTCGGACTATAGAGGAAGGACAGGACACTTTAGAAATTCAAGTTCCAGATTGGGTCCAAAGGGTCGAGAAAGTGGGTAAGACACATGATGATCGTGTTGCCGTGCAAATGCAATCTCTCACAAATCTGGAAGAAATTGTCCTATGGTCTTCTTACTTTCAGAACCTATCTCACCAACGGTTAATCACAACATCAGAGTCGCAATACATGCCTTATTTTGTCTTGCTACATGATTATAATGCAGAAGTTAAAAGACATACAGGGAAGGAGCCCACATTTGCCACTCAATTTGAGCCAGAGGACTTACCGACAGATGTGCGTGCTGGCTCGATCTTCCAGCCTAATTGGCGTACACGTCTACTAACCGATTACCTTGAGATGATGAGCACCTGGGCAACCATGCCACTGTATATCAAGTATAATCCATGTTATTGCCCAATGGTACGTCGCAGATCATGGCAAGCATTTGCGATCAAGGTACGCAACAATAAAGAATGCTCGGCTTGGGTTAACTATCCATATTTTGCTCCACCTCGAGGGACCCCAACCGTAGCCTACATGATATCAACAATTCGGCACTGGTCTACACGTCTAAATAATGTACCCGACATAGCAGTGAAAATGTGTATGAAAATATTCGAGATCATGACCATTGTCTTTAAAACCTTTCGGATGGTACAAGCTCCATAGATCTCTGCCCCTGGATTCTCTCAAGGTAACAAGGATTTAGTCTACGACATGAGCCAGACTCCCTCGGTCACTATAATCTTTGCCTGGCATGCACGAATAAAGTACTTACCCGCATGCTTCAAGCAGACATTTGGGGAAATGTTCTCTACGGGATTCTGGGAATATCATTCAGAAATTTTCATTCCCAGACCCACACATTTGCTACATCTATTCGCAGTAGAACAAGCGATCCATGCAGATCAGTTACGTCTGCCACATCCGGACATTCCAGGACCAATTGATTGGGATCGTATGATGACCGACTTGGCCAGAGGACTACGCATACAAGAACATCAGCTTGCCACTCAAGTTGTGGAATATTACATCCAACACTCCCAGCAATAAGGGTCTGTCAGGGACGACAGACGCGAGAGAGGGGGGCGGTGTTGAGAGCAGTATGGGCACCCAAGGACTGACTAGACAAGGAAGCCAGCAAAGAGAGTCAGAGCGAGGTGAAGGATTAAGTAGACAGAGCAGTCGACGCAAATCTGGCCGATAGGCCCTTCAAATTTTTCCAAATCAACATCTTTACAACAGTGATTCTCATCACTAACAATCATTGTAAATACCATTTCATAATTTTGTAGCTCCATTTTGTGCAAGACAAGGAGTCCTTGAGCTTGAGGAGCTTTAGAAGTACCTACCTGTCAGTTTTCACATTTTTTAGACTTCGTTTGAACCTCCAAATAGGGTAGAGAACCTAATTTTTAACTAGGCCGGACACTAGGTCTGGACACGGCCAAAACCTAGTCAAAAACTATAAATAGAGCTAGAGAGCTCATTTTTGAGGTTAGCTTGTAATAGTTTTGAACTTGTATGAGCTTTTTGAAAGTAATCTAAGAACTCCATTGCTTCTCACTCTTTGTCTTACTGTGTGTGCGCGTGTGTGTGTATGTGTGTGCATGTTAGTGTGCTTCTCACTCACGCACTTGTGCCTTCACTTGCTCGAGGTCTTCATACCATCCTCACATCTTCCCGGATTGACATTAAAGGAGGTGCTACTCATCACTGAGCTACACTTTGCCATAAGCTTCTTTGTTACAAAGTGGCAATGGACTTCTACGTGCTTCGTCCGTGCATGAAAAATTGGATTTGCAGCCAAATGCATGGAACTTACATTATCTCCCGCGCATGAAAAATTGGATTTGTAGCCAAATGCATGGAACTTACATTATCTCCAAGTAAGTGAGGCTTGGAACTTATAAGTTCCAAATCTGAGTACAAATCCTTGAGCCATATTGCTTCTTGAGTTGCAATAGTTAGACCTCTATATTCTGCTTGAGTTGAAGATAAAGCAACTTTTGGTTTGTTCTTAGAACTCCATGACATCAATTTTGAACCTGTAAATGCTAAGTATCTAGAGGTACCTCTTCTATCATCCTTTGCTCCTGCCCAATGTGCATCTGAATATATTTTGATATCCAAATCTGAAGAGTAAGGATAATAGATACCTTCATTATCACTTTGAGGTACTTGAGTACTCTCTTTGTAGCAAAAATGTGTGGTATTCTAGGTGAGTGCATGAACTGAGTAAGCACTCCCCCATTATATGATATGTCTGGTCTTGTGTGAGTAGCATATATCAAGCTAGCAACTAAGCTTTGATACTCTTTAGGATCATGAAGCTTCTCACCTTCATAAACACTTAGTTTATGGTTCAATTCGAAAGGTGTACTTGCAAGCTTTGTGTTCTCCAATCTGAACTTGAGAAGTAGGCCTTGAATGTATCTTCTCTGAGTTAGATACATCCCTTCATCTATATAAATCACTTGCATACCTAGGAAATATGTGAGATCACTAAGTCACTGATTTTGAACTCCTCTTGCATGTGTCTCTTGATCCTTTGAATCCCATTCAGATCATCACCTATCACAATAATATCATCTACATACACATATAGATAGATAACCTCATTGTGATCTCTTTTGATGAATAGAGAAGGATCTGAGTTGCTAATAATGAACCCTTGATCTTGAGGGTATGTAACCAACCTATAGTTCCAAGCTCTAGACGCTTGTTTCAATCCATGCAATGCTTTCTTAGGTCTACAAACATAAGATGTATGATTAGGGTTTTCAAAACCTGGTGTTTGTGACATGTATACCTCTTCACTTATCCAACCATTTAAAAATGAATTATTTTACATCAGGTTGGAGGAGTCTCTAATTTCTTGCAATAGCTACACTTATCAATGTTCTAATTGTAGTAATCTTTGTAATAGGTGAGAATGTTTCCTCATAGTCTATACCATGAGATTGTGAGGATCCTTTGGCAAATAATCTTGCCTTGTACTTGTAAATTGATCCATCTGAGTTTCTTTTAACTTTATATACACATCTGCAAACAATTACCTTTTGATTGGGTGACATTAGAACCAAATCCCAAGTGTCCATTTTCTTCAATGCATCTATTTCTTCTTTCATGGCGTTTTCCCAATTAGGGTTTCCCTTTCTCTCTTCATAGGTGGAGGGTTCCTCTGAAACCGAGTCCTTTTCGTGCAAGCAGATTGAATGCTTTGTAACAAATGTAGAATCATATCCATACCTTTCTCATTATCTTTTCTCCCTTGTTGACCTTCTAGGTGCTTGCTTGGAGCATTCTCCACACTCTTGCATCTTTGCTTTGCCTCTTGAATTTCAAATCTTTTAATCCATTTCCTTTTCATCTTGGTCATCATCTTATCACTTCTTTGATCCTGGACCTATGTGTCATGCTTGCTTTGGAATTGGTGAGAACGAGAATCAAGACCATATGGTAGAGTTACCTTTTTTTTTGTCTTCATCATACCAAGACCTATGTCCCTCAAACACAACATCCCTACTTGTAGTGAATTGGTTGGTTGAAGGATTATAGAACCTGTAACCCATTTGAATTGAGTCATACCCAATAAACACTACCTTTGTTGCCCTTTCATCTAGCTTACCTCTTATTTGGGATGGTACATGAAGATAGGCTAAACAATCAAACACCTTGCAATGTCCAAGACTAGGTTTTCTTCCATACCATGCTTCATAAGGAGTCATACCTTGGAGTGATTTGGATGGTAGTCTATTGACAAGTTACATAACAGTTGAAATAGCCTCTGCCCATAGATAATGTGGCAACCTCTCCTCTTCAAGCATTGTTTTGGCTGATCCAACCAATGTCTTGTTTCTTCTCTCTAAAGTTCCATTTAGTTGACGAGAGTAACTAGTAGTCACTTCCCTTTTGATACATTTATCCTGCAAGAACTCATCAAAATCTCTGGAGAAGTATTTCTCCCTCTATCAGATCGGAGCTTATTGAGTGATCTATCTGTATGATTCTCTACATGTGCTAGATACTTTTTGAAGCAATCAAACACTTCATTCTTACTCTTGATAAAGTACACAATAGTCCATCTACCATCATCATCAATAAATGATAATACCTTGATCCTGCTAATGAAGGTTCTTGACTTTCCCCCAATACATCTGTATGTACTAGGTCCAATAAGTTGTTATGGATGTAGGCTTTGTGGTTGAATGGTTGTCTTTGTGCCTTCCCAAACTGACATGCATCACATCTATTGATCATGTGTTGCTTTGATATGTTTGGTAATCCAAGAACACTTTGATCCCTACATGTATGCTTTAACGTTCTTTCATTCACAGGAGATAACCTCTTATGCCACACTCCAAGCTCACTTAGGGTTTGAGAACCAAAGTTGAATAGAGCTATGTTTTTGGTTTCTCTTAATTCAAAAGTAAAGAGCCTACCATGCTTCTCACCTTTTGCTATCATGGATCTTCCAGAAAAGCTCCATGTTGAGTGAACCTAACTTGCAATCCTTTCTCAACTATTTGGCCTACACATTAGGTTTTTTTGTAATAGTAGGAACATAGAGTATCTTGCCATATGGAAGATTTGACATTACCAATCTTCTCCACAATATGCTTTGTGTCATCACCTATTTGAACTTCATGTGTATTCTTGGGACTTTCCAAATCATATAAGAGAGCTATGTTTCCTGCAACATAATATGAACATGGTGAATCTATGTAGAATAAATGATCATCTTCTTTACATTCCATGTGGATTAGATTCATCAATAGCAATGAGTCTTCATGTTGGTGATCTTCAGAATAATTATAGTAGTCCCTTCTATTATGGCCTCTATTGTTATTGTTGAAGTTGTGTCCACCTCTGCCTCTATTGCTGCCATATCCACCTCTTCCACTTCCTTTATGGGTCTCCCCATTGAACCAACAATTTTGAGCGCTGTGGTTGGTCTTGTCACAAATTGCACAAGGGTGAACATTATGGCCTTTGTTCTTGTCATGCTTTGGTCCTTTCTTCTTCCCTTTCCACTTGCTCTTGCCTGCAAAGTTGGCTTGGGAAGTCTCCTCTTCATCTTCTTCCTTCTTCTTGCCTTTCAACTTCTTGTCCTTCTTTTCTGTATATAGAGCATGAGTTGAATTACCATGATAGGAGTTACCTTCCTTTATGCTATTGTTGGCCTTTTGATTGAAGGGTTGTCAAAGAAAGATGTTCAAGTTTGGAGTTTGCACATCCATGATGCCATCATAGGTTGTGGTGAAAGATTGCCATTGCTTGTCACCTTTAATCCCATTGAGATTTTGCCTTATGATGGCCTCTTCTTCATTAAGATCTCTAATGGATTCCAATTGATCAACAACCTCCTTGACCTTTGTAACAAACTCAGTGATGGTTTGTTTTGGAGTCTTTTTCATTTGGTTGAACTTGTTCCAAAGATGGTTCTTCCTTGCCTTTGTACTAGTAGAAAAGAAAGTCTGTAGGGCATCCCAAGTCTCTTGAGATGTCTTGCATCCTCTGATAGGTGGTTATAGAAAATCAAAGATAGATTTGAGTATGTATGACCTTGCTTGAGCATCCCTTGCACACCAAAGTGTTAGCTTATCTGTTTTCGCTTGTGTAGGTCCTCCTTTGGATCTTCGAATAGGCATTGCTTCATCACCTGATACAATCCCATATAGATTTCTTCCTTGCAAATAAGCCTCCATTTTGATTTCCCAAGCAGCATCATTGTGTCTATCAAGCTTCTCAATTATTGATGGAAAGCCATCTCTCATCTTGAAGTTGCTCTCATACCACTAAAAGAAATTGGAGAAGCTTGGAGAGGCTTGGAAAGTTGAGTTTTCAAGTGGTGAAGTTGGTCTAGCAAATCAGCATAGGACCAACCCTAGCTCTTTGGATATGTAAAGTATACCTTGTATGCTTGTGGTAAGTGCAAAAAACCCAATAGATACAACAAGAAAAACTTGATGCAAAACAGATAACTTGCACCTTGACTAACTCACAAAAACCTTTTAGAAATGGATGGAAGTTGTGACTTCAAACATGGAGAGCAACCAACACAGTAACAATTGGAAACATTACTCTCAAGAGAGTGTCATATATAGGGTTGGCTTTCTAAAATTCTTAAAAACCCTAATTTATAACAAATAATGAAGGAGCAATCACTTTAACACTGACTGGCTGTCATCCTGATTTTTTAGGGATGTGCGGAGAATGATCTCGAGATTGCAAAACTTAGATTTCTCTGAAAATAGTGAACCAAATGACATGGAAATTTGTACAGAAAAACTAGACATCTACAACTTTCCAATGCATGCCTGAACACTAGACTTGAAGCTCTGTAAAGAGATCAGCAATCTCTGCAAGTTGATTAAGTCTGAGGAAGAAGGAGCAGAGAATAGAAATGGCACCAAACAATGATCAAAGAGTGTATGTATTGCTTCAAATCAACAATCTACTTAATGCACAAATGTTTTGGAATCTTCATATAGACTCTTGAGGATATGACCATGCCTTTTCTTCATGGATTTGAGTTTGAAATTAGGCAAGTTTGGTAGTTTAGATTGATTGGAATCTTTTCCTATAATGTAGGAAAAGGGAAAGTTGAAGTCATATCTACTTTTTGATTGATTGATTGAGAATCAATCCCAAGCACTTCTAACTTTTGGATTTTATGCGTTTTACTTTTTCCTTTTTCAAGGGTAAATAACTTGAACCTTACAAGAAACGATCATAAGTGATCAACCAATTAATGCAAAGAAATAATGTGCACATAAGTGCTATTCTTCAAGGCATATATATAGGGTAGATGGTGCCATACCATTCAAATCAAGGATTTAATGTAGAACATAGCTAGTCAAAAGGGCAAGGGTAAATCTACTATTAAGCAAAAATCTACTCATGCTCCACAGTCAAAGAAGGAAGACAAAGATGAGAAGAAAATAGAAAAGCAGAAACAATTTTGCAAAGGAAATGATCATGTCATAAAGATTTGTCCAAAACTCGCTGTGAAAGAGGCAAAGAAGAAAGAGGTTGGAATGGTTGTTGCAAAGGCCTCTACACCAAAATTAAAGTCTCCTAATCTTGTGGAGAATGAAGAATGGGCATTTACTACCATATGCAGCTATGACCCATCTTCTCATGAGCAATGCATGTATGTAGTAGACTTAGATGTTCGGTACTTTGATAATGGGGCAACCAAACATATTACCTCACAACATAGTTTCCTCAGTTTACTTGAGCGTGCCCCTATTGGGAATACTGTCACATGTGGTAAATTTAAATTTTTGAAAACTTTAAAATGACTAAACACTTTATCCTTTGACATCATATAATGCAACCATGTCATTCTTGTGTGATCATTAATGAAGCTAACCAAATACTTATTCCCTCCCTATGAGGGCTCTTTTTTTGGTCCCCATACATCGGTGTGAATGAGATCCAATGGAAATCTACTCCTTGTTACACTTATGTGTTCCTCGAGTAGCTTTGATCCATTTCCCTATACATGGGCACATTTTACTCTAGTGCTGGCTAAAGGTTTTTTCCCCATGTTACCACATACATGATTCACTCATATGTGGTGGTGCTTTGTACTTAGGGATATTTTTTAGCTCCTACTTCAGTTCAGTTCATCATCAATAGTGTGAGCTATTCCAACCATCTACCTTCTGCATGTGTCTTGCTGCATTTGTGCTCCTTGTGTGTGCTTCTCGTGTGTCTCTTGCACTTCTACACACACCCAATAGTGGTATCAATGAATTTTAGTAGCCAAGAAACATTTCCACCAGTTCCACTCATAGTTGCACTGATATTTTACACCCATTTCAAAGACATTCGTGTAGTCAAAATTGCCACCATAGTGATGGTTTGTGAGCTGCAATTTCAGCATTCATGTCAACTTTCGTCGAAGTAAAGATTTTGTCACATTCTTGTTCTTTATTGAAATGGTGGGCAGCAATGACTTGTTTGGCATGCTTCAAGCTGAAGATAAGCTTGATGTGACCAACTATCCGATGTGGTATTACATGATGAAACATGTTCTTGTTGCTAAACAACTTTGGAACATAGTGGTAGATGTAGATTGAAGACTCGCATGTGCTTCTACTTCATAGTCTACTGTCACAGATGGAGCTTCTTCTTCAAGTACAATGGTTACTCCTTCTGCATCTACACAAGAGTAGCTTAGATGGGATGGAAAACATACTCAAGCTCGTGCATTGATTGCACTTTCTGTGAAGCATCATATCGTTCCACACATTCGGTCATGTTCTACATCAAGACAGGCATGTGACACTCTTGCTTCTTTGTATGCCGTGCATAATGAAGCACGTGTTTCAAACTTGAGGAAGCAACTTGAGGATGTATGTATGGCTGAAAATGAGTCTGTGGATGTGTATGTGACAAATCAAGGACTTGAAAGAGAGATTGACAAACATAGATGAGATTATTCTGGATGCATCACTCATCTCTACTTTGTTGAAAGGATTACCTATCTTTTCAAAGCTTTGCCAGTACACTCCGTTTGGTTGCAAAAGGGAATCCCAATATGTATGCATTTGATGAGGTTCTGTCTCTTGTTTTGCAAGAAGATCAATGTAGAGTGAATATGAGTGGTTTGGTTGAGGAAACACAAGCACTTGCTATCTCACAAAAAGGGAAAAACAGGTATGGTTCAGCTCTAGGTACATCAAAACCAAATCCTCAACCTTCCTCTTCCTCTCATTCCTCTAATGATGCTGATTTGCAAAAGAAGAAGAAATGCAAATATTGTCGAAAGGTTGGTCATACTATTGATTGAGTGTAGAAAGCTTGCTAAGCGCAATGAAAAGAAGAAGGAACCCGACATATCTATTGTTGAAAATTCAACAAATGCAAAGAATGATGAAACTAACATGGCTCAAGATTTTTCGGCATGTTTTGTTACATATCATTATGATGCATCTTTGCATTCTAAATGTATCGTTGTGAGCAAGGCTGATTTGGAATGGTTCTTTGATAGTGGTGCTTCAAAGCACATAACTTGATGCAAAAGGTTTTTGACATCTTTAAAAGATGCACCCAAAGGAGGACATGTGTTGTGTGTAAGAAATGCCTCTTATCCTATTATTGGAGTAGGAGTAATTGAGCTTACGGCTGCAAATTGAGGTGTGATTCCCTTGAAAAATGCATTCTATGTACCCGATATAAAGAAAAACTTATTTTCAGTTGCGTTGATTGCCAAAGTTGGACTTCACGTACACTTTGTTGATGATAACTATATGGTTCATGATTTTAGAAATAATGATATTATCGTGATGTCTAGTACATTATGTATTGGTTTTTATAGCATGGATACATACAAGAGGTTTGCCTTGAATGCCTTGGTTGCTCATACTTCTTCCATGGCTGAAATGGCACTTTGTCTTGCTCGTTTTGGTCACTTGAACTTCAATAGTTTGCTTTACTTGCAAAATAAGGACATGGTTATTGGTTTGCCAACACTTGATTCATTGAAAAGCATGCATGTGAAGGTTGCATTCTTGGAAAAATGCATCATGCTTCTTTTCCAAAAGATAGTCATACACACACTACAAGAAAATTGCAGCTTGTTCATAGTGGTGTATGTGGTCCTGTCAAAACTCCATCTTTTGGGAATGATGTATATTTTTTTACCTTCATTGATGATTCTACTCACCGTACATGATTGTATCCTATGAAAGCAAAGAGTGATGCATTTTCTTGCTTCAAAGCATTTTTAGCTATGGCTGAAATATTTTCTTCACAAAAGCTCTTGACTCTAGGCACGGATCGTGGTGGTGAATACATGTCACATGAGTTTAATGCTTTTCTTTGTGAAAGAGGTATTTCACACAAATGTATGGTGCCATATACACCTCAGCAAAATGGTGTTGCCAAGCAGAAAAATGGAACACTTCTTGAAATGGCACAATGTATGGTTAAAGGAAAGCACCTTCCTAATAAGTTTTGGATGGAAGCGGTCATGTGTGCACACTATGTGTTGAACCACTGCCCTACAAAAGCATTGAGATCCATAACTCCTTACGATGCTTGGAATGGACATAAGCCTATGGTTAGTCATATGTGTGTGTTTGGTTATTTGGCATATTGTCTTGTGTCATCACAACAACATCACAAACTTGATGACAAGGCAAAGAAATGTATACATGTTGGTTATAGTGCTAGAATTTAGGGATATTGTTTGTACCATCCATTGACAAACACAATTATTGTGAGTCAAGAAGTGGTATATTTTGAAAATTCAGTTTTCCCTCTACTTGAATGCAAAAAAACAACCAACAGTTAGCTCACAAGATGTGTTTGATACACTCATGCCTTTGTTCCAAAATGGTGTGCTTGACTATGGCCATGTAGGCCAACCAACTGAGGCTTAAAGGGCTGAAAATTTCCAGCAAAATAGAGCTAAAGTAGAGAATTTCCAGCCAAACATCGCTGAATTTTTTCAGCAAAAAATTGTAAGAGGTGGAAATTTCCAGCCATGTATGGCTGAACATTTGCGTCAAAATATGGCTGAAAATGAGCATGAAATTCAGCCCAGGCATGATATACATGTTGATGATGTATTCCATATGAATGCATGTCTATCAAGAGTGCACAAAGTATGCCAAAGTGGATGAAATAAACTTTGCAGGATAGCAAATTGAGTGCACCTTTACTTGGTAGAACAAGATCAAGCTCTCACCATGCATCAAATAATTTTGTGCATTATACTCTTATTGCAATCACATGTAATGAAGAGCTACTTACTTTTCAAGATGCATGTGATGATCCACAATGGATGAGTGCTATGCAATAAAAAATGGACTCCATACATAGGAACGGTACTTGAGAGTTATGTGAATTGCCAAAAGGAAAAAATTCCATTGGTACAAAGTGGGTTACAAGATTAAGAGAAAGTCCCATGCTAGCATTGATCACTACAAAGCTAGTTGGTTGCCAAAGGATATGCGCAAAAATATGGCATTGACTATGAGGAAACTTTTGCACCTACTTCACACATGACTACCATTCATACCATGGTTGCATTGGCTGCCCATCGAGGTTGCAAAGTACATCAATTGGACATAAAGACAACTTTCGTGAATGGTGATTTGCAAGAAGAGTTCTATGTGAAGTAGCCTCTTGGATTGAGTGATTGAGCTTGTTGTTATGATACTCGTGTGTCCACTAGTGGTAATTGCTTTTTCCTTGGAGACTCATGCATATCTTGGTTGAGTAAGAAGCAACCTACAGTGGCGACATCGAGTTGTAAAGCTGAGTATAGGGCAACTTTCATAGCTATAGTGGAGTGTATATGGATGGGATGTCTATTGATGGATCTTTGCATGGAGATTGATGTTGCTATGCATATTCTCACTCACAGTCAGAGTGCATTGCCTGTTGCACAAAACCCAGTGTTTCATGCACAAACCAAACATATTCAGGTGCATTATCACGAGAGAGCGCTTTCATGTAGGAGATATTGATTTGGTATACGTGCCTACACAAGATAATGTGGCAGCCATATTCACCAAAGCTCTTCCACGGGAAATGTTTGAAGCTTTTTGCAAAGATTTAGGCTTATTACCTTGTGGGGCTGATCTGTCACTCCCTATATGTGTTCACATCATTTGCTCTAGGGGGGTTTGTTACACTTATGTGTTCCTTGAGTAGCTTTGATGTGATTCTTTTCTCCGTCTTCTCCGTGTGTCTTGCTACATTTGTGCTCTTTGTGTGTGTGTGTCTCGTGTGTCTCTCGCACTTCTACACACACCCAACACTCCTTTGTGTACTCTTCTTGTATGGAATCCTTGCTTGATTCCTGAATTGACATGCTTTGTAGAAAGGTTGCAATTCGAGAGTTGAAATTTGGAAGACCAATTACCAAACCTCTTCTTTGCATATCCTTCAACTTTTGAAGGTTTATATGATCGATCCTCTTGTGCCACAAATCCACTTGAGCTATTTGCTTGTTGCAAAATGTCAACTAGACCATATGTGATGAGGGTATTCTTATCTCCATGGTGAATAACCTTCCTTCCTTCTTGCCTTCAACTATAAGCTTGTAACCTTGCTTGGATCTTCCACAAAGCAAAATTTGTTTTTGAACTTGACTACATGCCCTCTCTCAACCATCTGTTTAACTAATACTAGATTCTTTGTGATTGTGGGCACATGTAACACATCATTCTGATTTTCATCCAAAGAAAAATCACCTATGTGTGTGATCCTATGGTTGGTGTCATCCCCTATTTGTACATGCCCTTGTGTGCTTGGTTCATGCAAATTTTAAAACATTTCCCTATTGTAGTTCATGTGATTTGAACATCCACTATAGATGTACCATGTGGTGTCTATTCCTTCTTTCCTACCACTCCTTTCCCTCATGTCTAAAATATTATCATTCTTTAATGTATTTAAAGTATTTGAAAGTTACCTTGATTCTTCTTGTAGCCTCCTTGGTTGTCCTTTGAGTAGAAGTCCCTTCCAAAGTGGTTTGCCTTGTCACAATTCTAGCATTCCTTTTTTTGTAATCCCTTCCTTGAAGTCAACCTCCTCTTCCTCTAGCTCTTCCTATCCCCTTGCTCCATAGCTTTGACTCAAACCTTCTTAATCATGGATTGATCTTCCTCTACCTTTTTCTGTTCCATTGTGTTCACCACTCTTTCCTTTGCATTTACCTACATAAAAGACTTCTATTGATCCCAAGGCATTTGCTATCTCTTTTACCTTGAGGATATACCTCATTGATGCTGCTATTTAAAGCCTTGATTAAGTTGTTCAACTCATTCTTGAGTTGAATTTTTTGAGCTTTTTTGGAGGTGGAGTACAATCTCTCCAAAGCCTCCCACACCTTCTTGGATGAGCCCAAGTCTTGGATGTGACCAATCATGCTATTACTAATGTGTTGAGATAAGATGAATATTACTCTCCTACCTCTTTAAACCCACTCATTCACTTTCCATTTCTTTTTCTTGATTGAATGAATCTTCATATTGAAGCCTAGGTTCAAATCCACTAACTAATCCCCATAGTCCCTTGCCCATGAGGAAATTGCTAACCCGAAATCTTCAGGGTTGGTAGTTTCTTTTCTCTGAGTTCTCTATTTGGGTAGCATACAAATCCATTGCTTAAGCTTCTATGCTTCCTAAGCTTCTCTTCTATATGATGGAATAGCCAAAGTCCAAAATAATTATCTTCTTATAGCATCCTCCCTTGATATGTAATGAGGTGTTTGATCTTAGCTTCAAAATCCACTTTTGAAATTTGATGTAGCTTGTTGTTCTACTATAGATCCTTTCTTGAGAGCTCAAATAGCTTCAAATGGTTTCATTAATTTCCTCAAGAGTCCCAAATGCTTCTAAATGCTTTGACACCACTAATGGGGGATAGATCAACACCCCTATGCAGGTTTGGAATGTTGTAGGCCCTTAGAGGTTGATTTTCACACTTACCCAAAGTTACTATTTTGGCTCTAATTCAAAATATAAATGTAGAAAAATAATTGCACAATACAAAAAAAATAGTTTTAGCTATTTGAAATACTTTAAAATTATTGATTTGGATACTCCTACATGGAGAAACAAACTCTACAAGATAGATGAATTGTCATTGTGGTTGTCTGCCTATGTGTAGAGACACACCTTCATTATTTGCAACCTCACTCAGAGGGCAATCACATAATTTATACCACACTTAAGAGACTCTATGAAAAATCAAACACAAGTAATATCAACTCAAATGGATATCGAAAGAAGGTATTTCAACCAAAACAAAATCATGTTGAAAACTAACTAACTCCATATAGAGGCCGCGAGCAATGGCAAACTATAGAGAAGTATAAGCCAAGAAAATGACCAACTCACCAAGGGGACTACGTTAAACAACTTTTTTAAACTCTAGAATAACTTACAAACAGATTAGAGGCTGTGGACATGCGCTCATGAATTGGATTCATACACATACAGGCTGTAAAAAATTGCTCCTATAATTTTGCAAGAATCTCTCAATCAACCAATTAACGTTTTGGTAATCTATGACTTAGGAAAGTGGTTGAAACTCCTTGGTAGATGAAATTCATGATATTAAGCCTCATAGGTCCACTTTACATCCATGCCTTTGAGCCTTGAGCTAAGGTTTAAGGCTTGATTTTAGAAAGGAGTCATGGTCTCCAAGTAAGTACCTTCCAAGTCTAGTTCTTGTTCTTGCCTAGTTCCTTATTCTAGCCTTGTAGCCTAGATCTTCATTTTCTTTTATTCTCATTTTTTTATCTCATAGTATGAGATATTGCCTATTCCTATCTTGTATCTTGTTCATCTATGTCAAGGGATATCTTGTTATTAGGATATCGTGTTCTATACCTACAATCCTAGGTTATGTGATCTTTTGTATCTTATTTAATTCAACTACTCATACATATTAGTCTCAAGTTGTGGTACTTTTTGTGTCATTTTTATATTCACGGATTCAAGAAGACAATAAGAGGAGAAAATATGGGTAGATTGTTCACCTTTGAACTCCAAGATGTCAAGAACATTGCATTGTCTAATTATGGCAACCAAACTTTATTAGAGTTAGAGAATTGACATAAGAGGTTAGCTCATATAGGAGAAAGAGCCCTAAAAAAACCAATAGGGATTAGCGTATACTTGGTCTATGAAATATATCCAAACGACATAGGATATATAAATGTAGTGCTTGCTAGTTTAGTAAGTCACACACACAACCCTTCACTAAGAAAGGATAAATACATGGAGGTCTATTGGAGTTGGTCCACAGAGATGTTTGGGGATGAATCAAGGAGCCTTCAATCTCTAGATCAAGGTACTATGTTTCATTCGTAGATGATTGTAGCATATGGACTATCTTATATTTTATGAAGCATAAGAACAAAGTATTTTCATGTTTCAAAAAGTATTTGGCTCTTCTCGAGAACCAAACAAGTAAAAACCTAAAAAGACTAAGGTCAACTAGAGGGGGAAAATATTTTTCACATGACTTTGATTCTTATCTCCAAGAGAGAGGGATCAAATGGGAAATCACCACCAGATACACTCCTGAACTAAATGGAGTGACAGAGAGAAGGCAATAGGATCAGTATGGAGGTTGCACATTCAAGGCTAAATGAAAAGAAACTTCCTAGCTACTTGTGGGTGAAGGCTGTATCAATGGCTACCTATTTCATGAATCGAGTTCCATCAAAGGCTCTGGATGGCATGAATCCATATAAGGCATGGAATGGAAGAAGACCTAGCCTTGATCATTTTAGAATCTTTGGATGCATGCATATGCACACATACCTTCACAGATTAGAGGCCATAGAGAAATGTATCTTCATCTGCCATGACCTTAATAAAAAAGGTTATAGGTTGTACAATCCAAGCAACAAAGGATTCATTTTGAGTAGGGATGTTGTGTTTGATGAAAACAAATCATGGTTTGAAGATGATTACAGGAGGATGAAACTATCTTATTACCTAGAGGAGGACTTTCCAACTTTATCAAAGAGGAATGAGCACACACTTCAAGCATCAAGTGA
Source organism: Ceratopteris richardii (assembly GCA_020310875.1). Taxonomy (NCBI): domain Eukaryota; kingdom Viridiplantae; phylum Streptophyta; class Polypodiopsida; order Polypodiales; family Pteridaceae; genus Ceratopteris; species Ceratopteris richardii. Next base: position 72,239,279 of record CM035423.1, on the reverse strand, counting down.
TTATGAAGATGATTAGAAGACTCCAAGGAGAGAAATCAATTATTGGAAGTCTAAAGGCAAAGCCAAAGTGTAGGAGTTCAGAGATGTGGCAGAATCCTCTCATCAAACAATTAGAAGATTAACTAGAGAGAAGACATTACGTTGGAATACTCAGACCCATAAGAGCCTCCATACCCATCATGCTCATAATATTGCTACTTTATACCCCCTTTACAAAAGTTTCTCCCCAATGGATGTTTACTGAAGTAATCACAAAGTTATCTATCTATTTGAATTACTTGATTCCTATTTTTTGGCTTCTCTAAGAGATGCGCATATCCAATGAAGAGGATGAAAATAATTATACCATAAAAACCTTCTAGTTGGTTGAATTGTGTTCTACATTGATCTCGAAGTCCAATTTTAGAGTCTTGACCGCTCTGCATATAAGAAATTTCAGTGAAGATTCTTTATACGTTTAACGAGGAAATCAACCATTGAATCTACTTGAGAAATTCGAGGATCCTTGTTGATTGGAAGGATTTGCATCATAATTAGGTGATTTTTTCTCTTACAAGTGGGCAATTTGAATGATTAAAATGATGTTCTTGTCTTTGAGATAAGCGTTGAACTTCAGCTCTAAAAATATCGTAATCATCAATTAATCCAGTTGAAGTGGCCATATCTTCTTGTCTTAACTCTAATTCATGTCTTTGGGCTTCATCTAACATATCCCAGACGTTTAGCTATGTATCAAGATTTAAATCCATTATATCACTTTGAGGTACTTCATCATATTTCCCTTTAAATTTATTCAAACATTAAGTTATGTGCATTCTATATCTAGACAACTCAATCCATCTTAGAAAAGATGCCCTATTGTTTTTTCTATAATCCTCATATGAAAACTCAACAAGTAATTATTTCTTTGAAATCATGCCATGATGTATTAGTTTAATATAGCCCTAAGGCATATCCCATCACGTGTGAATCCATTTAATATGTATAAAAATGTTGCTCTCCTATTTGGATCAAACAAACCATATTGATGAGCAAGTTCTTCAAACTACCTAGATTACAATGTAACATTCATGATGATAAATTCTCTATGATTGATTTTGATAGAGTCTTTGATTTTTCGAACATTTTGTGTCACATTATATAGTCTATGAGTGTGAATCGCCCCCAAGGTTTAGGTGAATAGGATGTCATGTGGCATCATATAGGGACTTACCGTCTCATGAGGTAGAAGAGAGAGAATCAATGAGAAAAAAGCATATACGTAGGTGTTAGAGAGGAGTTTGGACGTTGTAGGGAGATATGCTGAATGTTAGTCTCTGTGTGTATTATTTTTTGATCCATGTCTACACACAATGAATCACTAGGGGAAAAAAGGAACCCTGCATGGCCTTGCAAGGATCCCTAATTTTTAGGGATTAAGATTAGCAAAAAGAGGGTTAAAGGCTAGAAAAAATACCACAAGTGGTTTTTAGAATAAAATATTTTTTCTCAAGTTGGTGCTCAGTCTAAATGGGCTCGTGCACAGTTTTTGCCCTTGGATATGATCACATCGACAGCTACAATTGTCTTCAGTTGCCTATCACAAGGCGACAAAAAACTTTCTAAAAAATGGGTAGTTGTATGCACTCTTGTCCATTGGATGCGATGCTCACGGATGGTTATGATTGTGACTCAGTGTCTATCAAAAGAAGACAAAATAGCAAGCATTCAATGAGCTAAGCGAGGCTTTGGACTGGCAAAAGAAGACAAAGAACCTCACATAGTTCCGTGGCATGATTCAATATGCTCAGTCTGATGGCTCAGTCATCTGATGGTTTAGAAACATTCTTGGGATCCTTTTAAAAGTAAGGCTTCACACTCATTAGATCAAGCAATGATCCAACGGATGTGATTCAAAGTGGCCCAAACTTCAACCAAATTAATCTAGACCACTCTTAATTGGGTCCATCCAACGATAGAGACATAAAGGCACCTTTTTTCTTGAGTTTCAAGATAGACCATTAGATCCTTGCTACATCCAACAAACAAAAATGCATGCCAACTTTTTGCTTGATATTTAACATGAGCCATTGGATCTTTGAGTTCATCCAATGGTTATGGTTGAAACTCTAGGCCTATCAAACCACTTTTATAGAAGAACCCATGGTTTTTAGTCATTGATACCACCTTTGACCACAAAGAAACAAGGGAAGCCTATGCCTATTCTAGATAATCAAGGGAGTAGACTGTGGCCACCACCCTCTTCTCATTGGTCCATCACTAATCACCTCTTAATCTAAAAGGCCCATGCAAGGTTCGTTTTTTCCCCTAATGTGGGGCCATAGTTTCTATGGAAGATTTAACAAACGGGTGATCAGACATTGGTAGCAGGGGTGTCCTTCTGATGGCCTCTCGCTTGAATTTCATACTTGGAGATTTGTTCGTTGCTTGGAGAGGAGTTTGGATGTGGTAGGGAGGTACACTAAATGTTAGTCTATGTGTGTATTATTTTTGGATCCATGCCTGCATAAGGATGGGATGAGAGCTTCTATGGAAGCTTTAACAAATTGGTGATATGAAATTGGTATGAGAGCCATCCTTCCAATGGCATGTAGCTTGAATTTTGTAGTTGGAAATTTGTGTGTTGCCTAGTATATAGGACGGAGCAAGTCACCATCACCAATAGCTAACAAAAGTCCATCAAAGTGGGGACTAAGTGCAACAATACAATCACATGCATGGTGCTTAGGTGATCATGGAGAGCAGAGAGTGAGCTCTCTTCCATTGGCTTATGAGAACGCTTTCGCATATTGCATTATTTATAAAACTATGATTGTAGAAAAATTCCATATATGGAATAATGCACAGAGTTATTCCCTTTGTGTGAGGAGAAGGAGGAATCATTCCTCTCCATTACATAGGCATTAATCCACTACATATTTACTAATATCCATTTTTGCGAAGTAAGAAATGGGGTCTTATATGAGAACTTTAGGAAGTAAAGTTGATGCATATACGAACTATGGGTTACATACTTCCATAAGAAATAAAAACATTGCATAATTGATGGAGGAGAAGAAGATTATGGTATAAAATGTTAAATGTATCGCAAGCATCCTTTGCTAGATGTGATGGATAATGGCATGTTTGACCGAAAAAGCGATCAATGCATGTGACTAAGCATCTGTGCCATCTTAACAAAGGTCCTCTAGAGTAGGTGTGGCAGTAACCACATCATAGATAGGAATTTGAGCATCATCTCCAACAACATCTACATCACCTTCAATAACTATATTTGCAGGTGTAATAGGAAAATTTTCAATAGTTCGCACAATATTTCACAATTCTTTTGCTACCAATACATGAGGCATCATATATACTCACAATGGGTAACTAATATCATCCAACCTATCCTCAACAACCAACATACAGAATACATCACAGTTTTAGGCAGAGAAATGAGTGTATCTGGAAAAGGTGAACAAAACCATCCTATCGAGCTTTGCTAAACTTATAGCAAAATTTGAGATGCTTGTACTAGCGATCCAAAACCCATATAAATGTTTGGCACAAAAGGAAAACATTGTTTGCACAAGCACTTTGATAGTGCATTGGGAGGTCGAAATGAGCTCACTCTAAGACTATGATCAGAGGGGTGTCAATGACACCCAACCTACTTTGAGACCAATTGTTGGGGTTTGAGGTATACAAAAGCATACAAACAACTCAAGAAAGATGAAGAATCTTGGAGGACAAAACAACACCCAATGCATTACGAAGTAAGTACAAAGATATGAAACCCATTAGGTTTATAGATACATGTACAAGCAAGGGGGAAAAAACCCTCTAAAGAGGGAAAAAGATGCCCCGACTATACCAATTGTATTTATACACATCACTACCAAATTATATAAAAAATAGTACATACTCACTTTATAGTTTTCAAGAAGGATTATTCCATTTAGTGTGGATGGATAATATAGATCCATACACAAAGGATTGTTGATAGAGATAGTTTTCTTCGTATGGATACACATCTATCATATCATTGCTGACCATTTTAGAAGAGGGTTTTGACTCTAAGATGTCTTTATTTTCTCCACTCTTCACCACATAATCCTTCATACTTTATGGGAGATTCGTTATCCACCTTCATGGAATGTATAAAATGAGGGATTATGCATTAGGTTTATGGAAGGGATGAGCAAATCAATTCATAAATCTCTCTTTTAAGGAAAGGAGAAAGTGGGATTTAGCTTAGAGATTGGGAAGAGATCTAAGTTTCGCTGAGAGATCTTACTTTAGCTCCTTTGCTTTGAAAGAAAGAAAGGAAATGAAAATATGATTCTCTTCATAAGAAAAGAATAGAGTATGTTTTCCACTATAGAGAAGAGGTAATTGAAAAACATCTTAGTGTGTAGATTTTAGAAGTAATTCACTTACTCTAATTTTTTGTGCAATTTTCTTCATATGAGAGTTTGATTCTTCACTCTTTTGGATGGAAAAACATGGAGAACCTATGTAGATCAAATGGAGTCAACAAAATATCCTTTAAAGGGAAAGGGAAAGTGGAATAGATTCCATTTCTAGAGCTGATTTCCTTAGATGAGATTAGAAAGAAAGAGAGAGAGAGAGGGAGAGAGAGGGGGGAGGGAGAGGGAGAGAGAGAGAGGGGAGAGAGACAGAGAGAGAGGGGGAGAGAGAGTGTGGGAGAGAGTTTACTCCCTCATCTTTATATTGTCTACATAGGAGTGGCACTATCCTATCAAAGGCAATTGGGTGATCAGAAAGCCAATGGTTAGATTGAGCCTCACATGGAGACTTTAGAGAGAAGTGGTATGTCTATTTCTAGTGATGGTCTTGGAATAGATGAGATTATTTAGTTATTGACAAATTAGCATGAGTGGGAGTAGATAGGAATAAATCCAACCACTTGGGTTACCAAACTCTTAGTTGATGCTCAATAATGAGGATGATGATTGAAGGCTAATTAGGATGATTCTTACTTATGGGTTATTTGAGTCTCAAGAAGGAATGATTTTTGCATTCATATGGCAAAGTTAGAGGAAGAGAAAATTTAGAATTTTAAATAGTGCCACTAGATGCTCTTCTGATAGAACTTAGTCCAAAGGTTATTGATGACAGACCAAGGACTTCTTGGTTCATGGAATGTAGAGATTTCATTCTATGGCCAAGGAATTCCTTTATGTGAGCTACGATGATATATTTACATAGGACATAAAGTAGTTTAGCTAAAAAATATTACATGTGAGTACACTCAAGGTTAGGAAGAATTCAAATGGCATTAGAGCAAGTCTATCATTTTAACTTTAAAAGGGTACTTTTCTATGGGACTTTGACAACTCTTCAATAAAGAGGCCAACAATAGCATAAAGGAAGGTAACTCATATCATGCTAACTCAACTAGTGATAAGAAGGACAAGAAGATGAAAGGCAAGAAGAAGGAAGAAGATGAAGAGGAGACTTCCCAAGGCAACTTTGTAGGCAAAAGTAAGTGCAAAAGGAAGAAGAAAGGACCAAAGCACGACAAAACCAAAGGTCAGAATGTTGTGCCATCTGTGATAAGACCAACCACACTGCTTAGAATTTGCTGGTTCAATGGAAGACCCAGAAAGGAAGTGGAAGAGGTGGATATGATAGCAATAGAGGCAGAGGTGGACACAACTTCAACAATAACAATAGAGGCCATAACGGAAGGGGCTACAAAAATTATTCTCAAGATCAACAACATGAAGACTCATTTCATTTGATGAATCTAAGCCATAAGGAAGGTGAAGAAGGTGATATTTTTCTCTACATAGATTCAAGATGTTCAAATCATGTTGCATGCAACATTCCTCTTACTATTTGTCTTGGGAAGTCCAAAGCATAGACATGAAGTACAAACAGGGGATGATACTAAGCACAATGTTGAGAAAATTTCTAATGTCAAAGCTTCCAATGGCAAGAAAAACATTCTGAGTAAGGTTCTCTATGTACCCACTATCACTAAAAACCTAATAAGTGTAGGCCAAATAGTTGAAAGGCTCACATGTTAGGTTCACCCAAAATGGAGCTTTTGTGGAAGATCCTTGTCAAGGCTTTAAGAAGATAGCCAGAGGTGGTAAGCATGGTAGGCTCTTTACTTTTGAAATAGGAGAAACTAGCAACATAGCTCTATTCAACTTTGGGTCTCAAACCCTAAGTTGAATAGAGACTTTCTCATGTGAATGAAAGAACCTTGAAGGATATATGTAGGTATCAATGTGTTCTAGGGCTGCCAAACATATCAAAGCAACACATGATCAAGAGATGTGATGCATGTCAGATTGGGAAGGCACAAACACAACCATTCAACCACTCCTACATCGATATTAACTTATTGGACTTGGTTCATATAGATGTATGGGGGCCAACGCAAGAACCTTCATTGGTAGGGTCAAGATAGTATGTGTCATTTATTGATGAGCATAGTAGATGGACTATTTTGTACTTTATCAAAAGTAATAAAGTGTTTGATTGCTTCAAAAAGTATCTAGCACATGTGGAGATAAAGGTATCAAAACGGAAGTGACTACTAGGTACTCTCTTCAACCAAATGGAATTGTAGAGAGGAAAAACAGGACTTTGGTTTGATCAGCCAGAACAATGCTTGAAGAGAAGAGGTTGCCACATCATCTATGGGTAGAGGCCATTTTAACTATTTTGTACCATGTCAATAGACTACCATCCAAATCACTTCAAGGTGTGGCTCCTTATGAAGCATGGCATGGAAGAAAACCTAGTCTTGGACATTGCAAGGTGTTTGGTTGTTTAGCTTATGTTCATGTACCATCACAAATAAGAGGTAAGCTAGATGAAAGGGCAACAAAGGTGATGTTTATTGGGTATGAATCAACTCAGATGAGTTGAAGGTTTTATGGTCCTTCAAGAAAGCAATTCACTACAAGTAGAGATGTTGTGTTTGAAGAACAAAGGTCTTGGTATGATGAAGACAAAGAAAAGGTAACTCTACAAATGATCTTGATTTTGATTTCCATCAACTAGGAAGCAAGGATGATACACAAGTCTAGGATCCAAGAAGTGATATAGATAATGAACAAGATGAAAGGGAAAGGGATTACAAACTATGGAAGTCAAGAGGCAAAGCAAAGATGCAAGCGTGTGGAGAATGATCCAAACAAGCCCCTAGAAGATCAACAACGGAGAAGAAACAACTAGAAAGGTATGTATATGACTCCACATTTATAGCAAAGCATTCAATCTACCTGGAAAAGGACTCAATTTCAAAAGAAACTTCAACCTATGAGGAGATAAATGGGAACCCTAATTGGAAAAAGGCCATGAAATAAGAAATAGATGCATTGAAGGAGATGTACACTTGGGATTCGGTTCCAATGTCACCCAATCAAAAGGTAATTGGTTGCAGATGGGTATATTAACTCAAAAGAGACTCAGATGGATCAATTTGTAGGTACAAGGCAAGATTATTTCCCAAAGGATGCTCACAAACGCATGGCATAGACTAGGTGGAAACATTATCACTAGTTGCAAAGATGATTACAATTAGAACATTGATAAATGTAGCTACTGCAAGAAATCGGAGACTCCTACTTGATGTAAAAAATGCATTTCTAAATGGTTGGATAAGTGAAGAGGTATTGTTGAGCCAATCAAAGTCAAAGTGGTCAAATTCAAGCTAATCAAGGTCAAAATGATCAATGTCAAAGTTATCAAAGTCAAAGTGGTCAACTACAAAATTCATCAAAGGTCAAAGTGATGCATTGCAAGCAATGCACAGGTGGTGCAAAAGTGCAAAGTGGTGCACAAGTAGCCATGAACAAGGTGAACAAGGTGCACAAGTAGTGCACAAACAATTATTCAAAATGTTTATGATTTGCAACGTCAAAGTGAGCACCAAGTTACACTATCAATCGGGAGCGGCATACATAAGTGAATTGACACACAAGGAGTGAGCATTATTATTCTTGGAGTTAGACTAAACAAGTGAGAGCATAGTCCACACTAGATGAGAAGAGCAAGAGACAATCAATCAGAGTGCAATGCAGAGAAGCAAGTGTGAGACAAAGTGTGCAAGAAGGGTGATCTAGTGTGTGTAGAGAAGGAGTGCAAAGAGCCAGTAAGCAAGGCAATCAAGATGGCACAAGGTACCATTGAAGAGGTGTGTGCATTGATAGAAGGTGCCCCTCCCTCCTACACTATTGGAAGCTTGATTGCAAGGTGTGCACAAGAGCAAGCTCATGGAGAAGGTGGAGGTATCGTGCAGAGAAGGTTGGGGGCATAAGGAACTTTGGGTATCTTGTAACCTTGTATGTGTGTGTGTGTATTCTTTGGGATTGAGCACTCTACACAGAGAACACTTGGTCTTGTACATCATCATTGTATTTTCCCACTAGTAGTTAATATACAAAATCTTTCGATGTCTGTGTTTCACTTCTTCTTCTTCTTCCTTCTCCTACAGATACTCAAGTATGTTTCTACAAAAGAATCCCCCAACAAAATTTGGCATGCACGGTGGGAACACAAAGGAGTCTTGAGCATAGGAGAACCAATATTTGCAAAGTGTAGAAGAAGTGCAAGGATAGCGATAGTGTTGGTATGAGAAGTAATCTTTCTTCTATTTAGAATTCTCTTATTTTAAGAGGAGAATTAGAAGCTCGTGACCGCAACCCAATCTCAAACTTTGACAGTCCCTTGCAAAGAAACAAGAAGAAAAGTTACTTGAAGGTCAACTAGCCCTCTCTCATCAACATCATCAGTGAAAAATATGGAGGCTCAAGTAGACTTAAAAACTCTACTCTCCAAGTTAAATATCAAATTTCCATCTTTCAAAGGATTAGCACAAGAAGACCCAGAGGAACATATTAGAAGATTTTTTGCCTTATGTAAGACAAGGGGTCTAATGGGAAGGGAAGATGCATTTTTAATTCTTTTCCTAGAATCATTGGAAGGGTATCTTCTCTCTCTACCTCTCTCTATCTCTCTCTATCTCTCTCTACTTCCTTTTACCCTCTCTAATCTCTCTCTACCCCCTCTCTAGCCTCTCCCTCCTCTCTCTCTACTATTTCCCTCCTCTCTCTCTCTCTCTCTCTCTCCCCCTCCTCGCCCACCATAGGATAATTTTATCCAATGGTGTGGCTAATATTTTTTTTTATTATAAAAATATTTTTGGCTCTAGATTGTGCCTGGAGTGGTGATTTTTTTCAAATTTGGGGTCAATTTCATGTTTGTTGACACTACTCGACTCAATTTTTGCATTAATTTTCCCCAAATCCAAATTTCTCCTATTTTCGATCCAAACCTAAATGTTTTATGCACATATAACATGTGTTTATTATTCTACTCTTTGTCCACATGCCTTATTCCTTATTTTCCCACATGTTTCACATTTTTCCATATGAACCCTCTGTAACTTTTATTGTTTAGTATTTTGGCCCCTCTCCAGAGCCCCTAATCCTACCCCTTGCCCCTCCTTTCATCCCTCTACCCAACCCCACCCTTACCCCTCCTTACCCTATCCTTCTTAACCCTTCACCCCTCCCTAACCTTTCATTCCTACCCTCCATTCTTTAGTTTTTGGCTTCTTCAACGAGCTAATATACATTTTTGGTTCTTCCCTTGGTATCGTTCTTTCCTGCTCTCGGTGGACTTGGTAGCTGTTTATTGTCATTTTGAAGATTTTGCAAAACAAGTATCATAATGAACCTCTCTACTCATGGTTTGATTGTTAGCTCTCTAGGACAGAGAGCCCATTTAGTGTTGGGCAATTGTTGAGCGAATCAAAGTCAAAGTGGTTGAAGTCAAGTTGGGTAAAGTCAAAATGATCAATGTGAAAGTGGTCTAAGTCAAAGTGATCAACTAGAAAATTGGTCAAAGGTCAAGTTGGACAACTACAAAATTGGTCAAAGGTCAAAATGATGTCATTGCATGCGATGTAGAGGTGTTGCAAAAGTGCAAAGTGGTGCACGATTGGTCATGAACAAGGTGAACAAGGTGCACAGGTAGTGCACAAATAGTTATTCGCAATGGTTATGATTTGGAGAAGGTTGAATGCACGTTGCATATTGTCTTTCTGTAAGGTTTCTAAGGTTTTAAAGTGTTTGGAAGGTTTAGGTGAAGCCTCTCTTAGGCACACAGATTGAAGAAATGAAGGCAAAAGTGAAGTCATGTGAAAAGGAAGTGATGCGCAAAACTGTATGTATTGCCCCCATTTAAAATTTTGTTTTTCTCCTAAAGTCACTACCAGACAAAAAAGGGATTCATTGGCTGTACACATTTTTTAAACACCCTTGGGACATCAAAGTGAGCACCAGGGTACACTATTAGTTAGGAACTGTGTATGTAAGTGAATTGAAACACAAGGAATGAGCGTTATTATTCATGGAGTTAGACTAAGCAAATGAGAGCATAGTCTACACTAGGTCAAACTGTGGCAGTGGTTTTCGTTGCAAGTACCTGAGTGCCTCGTTGGAGCCTACTGATTGGACTAATTCTTTGAATCCTTTGATATATGCGTCTTCGAATCCGCCTGTGACAAGTTCTTGTTCTATTATTTGTTGGCTCTCTTCCTCTGTCAGCTTCTTGCGTGCCCAAACTTTTTCCATAGTTCGATACAGCTTCTTGATAGCTAGAGTGTAAGCTGCTGCCTCGTAAGTTTCATCTTCATAGGTACTTGTATCGCCATGTGTGTCGGTTTGTTGGCCTTGGCCATCTGTCTGTTCCTGCTCTTGGGATTCATGTGTTCCCTGGCTACCTTCGTCGTCTCCTTCGTCGTCATCGGTTGCTGTCCTTTCATCATCGGAGCTGGACACGACCTGTCCTTGTGGCTGATCCCTGGGTGTGGTAGGGTAGCTAGGCCTTTCAAATTCTTGAGAAAACATTTGCCCTTCTGAAAACTGGAACTCAGTGGAGAATGCATCGGGCATCTCAAAATCAAACGTTTGGTCCAGTGGCTCTGCTTGTCCTGGTTCTAAATGCGGTATTGGAAAAGAGAAAGCTTCCGCACCGATAGTGGTGGGAAGTTCAGTTGCTGTGGTGATAGGTTCCGTGGTTGTGGCTGCTTGGGGTGTGAGAGTACTGGTGGTGCCCTCCGTTACCACTAGTCTAGATAACCTTATGCAGATAGGTTGTACTGTGGGAGTGGCTGCTGTTGGTGACTGCTCTGGAGATGGTTGTGGAGAGGGTGATGCTGGGACTTGTAGGCACGGGATAGTACCTCTCATCCGCTTTCCGGCTCTGCCTTTGCTAGACTTTCTAGCCTTCCTAGTGGTGCCTTTGAATGCTTTCAGTTCCTCACTGGTCATGGCACGCTCAATTGGTAAGTCATACGCCAAGCACATATATATGATCCTGGTGAGGGCGCAGCACCCATTGATTACCTTCTTTCGCTCCCATCTATGCTGTGCCAAATAGAGCTGATCAATTATCCAGCTAGCTAGATCAACTGTTTGCGGTCAAGAACATGCTAAGTATAATCCAAACCATATTCTCTTGTGGGGCATGGTAAAACGATCCTGAGCTGGGAAAGCAAAGTGCTGCATGCATATCCGTAATGGCTTAGAGAGCTCAGGTGTTATAGCAGAAATCTCCTCCCACTTAGTTACGTCACCACGCTTCATCTGCTCTGGGACTAGCCGTTCTTTCTCCGTTGGAGTGTGTGTTCCATGAATCTTGATGGCCGCCCTGATTAAATCCTTTGAAAGATAAAATCTTTTGTAAGGTGGATCATCCACTAAAGAAGGCAAAATAAAGGTTCCTGGGATGTCCTTATTCTCTGAGGCCAGCAAAGTGGTGATTAAGTAATAACACCTATAAAAGTCTGGTTTGGGCAGAGGATCACTGAAATACTCCGTGAAGCCGGCTCTGGCCCAAACATGAGTTAAGTCCTGGGTGTTCTGTAGGCCTTCGAATTCTCTTGAGAAGAATTGATACTTGCCCCATGTGCGGTCATCAAATGTCATATTTGCTTCAAAAATGAAGTCAGCATCAGCCAATGGTCCTGCTAGGCCTTGGAACCAGTGAGAGTTACGGTGTATCTTCTCTGTGTATCCCATAGGTGGGTTATCGATTGGCATGGGTCCCGGAAATCCTTGGAACGCTGGCGGTGGAGCGGTCGGGTGGGATTCTGCGCGTAAAACATTGAGGGGCACCGCAGCCACGCTGGGGCCTGCTTCCGATGGTCCTGCTTCGGTTTGCATGATGACTGGTGAGCTAATGGAAAAGATCTGCTACAAACGATTAACACATTAGTATGGAAATTAATTATGATCCCATTAAGGTGAGACCGCAATCCCTTTCCATAACCGATGTGTAACCCGTGTAGCCAAGTGTCGTGAAGTGATTGATGCAATGATCTTTTTGCAGAGCTAATGCAGGTCTCTAGACGCCTACATGCTTCAGATTATGCATACATTTCTTGATGAGCTTTTATTATGCATGATGTGGGGTTTGGGTGTATGATTTTATACAAGGTTTGGTTGAGGGTGAATTAGTACAAGTGTGGAGTTTAAACGGGGCGAGAGAATTGTTAGATAAGGGGGTACAAGAAGACGTTTGGATACGTTTAGGTATCCATTTCCTAAGAGTCTTGGAGTGGGTGGTATGTTTCTGCTGAGTAACAAAAAGCGGTATCGGGTTTGGTGGTATTGAAGGATGAAAAGGTTTCTGAGGGGTATATATTACATGGTTTGAGGGTTGAGATATAATACATTGTTTGGGTACCCAAATCTGCATGGGTGTGGGTCTATGGATAAGGTATTTCTTGGCGATCCAAATCTGTCGAGTATTGATGCTTGTAGAAGAAGATCGAGAGGACTTTGGATGCTGATTCTGCTTCTGTTGAAACTTTGTCCTGCTCTCTTCTGCAGTGTTGCCACTACCCTGTGGTTGCTGTCCTTTTGGCACCCATATTTGTTTCGTGCCACTTGTTCTGTGATGTTGATACTGCTGCTTTCTTTGCCTTGTCTGGTGTTGTCGTTGGTCTGGGTTCCTCTGTTGTGGTTGACTCCTTCGAGGTTGGGTTTGAGAGGTCCATTGGACGCTCTGCTTTGGAAAAGAAGGGAGATCCAACACTTGCGTGACCTGCCCATTAGGAAGTGATTCGTTCTTCATCTTTAATCTAGGCCAGTCCGCAGCAAGTTTGGAAGGATGAGCACCGCAGGGTGTTGTGCTCATTTGGCCGCTGATGCAACCCACCTGACCGCTGATTGTGTTCATCTGCCCTAGCGGTTGGGTAGCTGCCCTCTCTAGTTTGCAGGAAGCCCCAAGGAAGATCTCCTGTCGTTCTTCTGATTGACAATTGTCCCTAGCCAAGCCCGAGTGGGTTGGTGTAGACGTGACGTGACTGGTCTGACCCAAGATCTTCCGGTCTTCCGTCACATGCGTTTCATAGGTTCTAGGGTTATAAACCTCAATCGGAATGTAATTAAGGAAGTCAAGCGGTATCACTCGCTTTTGCTCTGAGGTTCCGATTTGTATGGAGCCTTGTCTAAGATTTAGGTCCACTGAGTGATCGTATAGCCAATCTTGGCCAAGGATTAGAGGTTCTATCAGGTCGTCATCATGGCACACTAGTAGCTTCGCTGTCATGGTCACATCCTTAATGAGGATAGGAAGGTCCACCTCACCCATGCAAGGGGTTTCCATGCCTCCTAGCCCTATGAGGTATGCCTCATTTGGCCGCATTTCTATTCCTGAATCCTTATAGTGGGACCATCTAATCGCACAAGTCGCAGCACCTGAGTCAATTAAAGCCCTGAGCTCTTGGCAAGGGTTACCGTGCTCTAACCTGACTGTAATGAATGGTCTCCTGTCCACTATGCTGGGATGAGTTTGTGACTTTACCTCACACATAGCCATGGGATATCTGGGTGTTGTTTCCAGATATTTATAATGTTCTCTCCCTAGTCCTTGTCTTCTTAACTTCATGCGTTTAATGCGTTCTATTGCTTCTGCCTGAGCTTCCGCTCGTATTCTATTTTCTTCCTCCTTACGCTTCTTTGCCAACGTGAGTCGTCTAAGCATATCCTCAGTAAGAGGTTCCTGATATAACTTGACTCTACAACCACTAATATAATTAGGCATTATATCTCCTTCTAAAGTGGCCAACTGTACTGCTCCACTTGTTGAGAGTCTGTTAATGATCATAGGTCCATAACCTCGCTTTTCTAACTTACGTGCGTGTTGCTTTAACGTATAAACTAGAACTAAATCTCCTTCTTTTAAGCCTTTATCTTTCACATGTGCATCAAAATATGCTTTCTGTCGCTTCTTCGCTGCGTATATTCCTGCTGCTGCCTTTAGCCTGGTTTCTCCTAATCGTTCCAAGTCCATTATTCTCGCTGATAATTCATGGCCGGTCCACTGATGTTCTCGTGCAACCTTAAGGGTCGGTATCAAGAAGTCCAAAGGAAGCACAACATTCTGACCAAAAACCATCTGAAAGGGAGTTGCATTGAGTACGGTCTTGTAGGCCACTCGATATGCCCAAACAGCGTGGTGTAACTGTTTGTCCCAATCTGAACGTTTGTTGTTCACGAGTTTCGTCAGTACGTTACAAAGGATCTTATTAGTGCTTTCAGCCTGACCATTGGCCTGAGGATGATATGGTGCGGATTTCTTGTGAATCACCATAAAATCCTGTAACAGATATTCAATGACTTGGTTTAGAAAGTGAGTGCCTCGATCACTCACTAACTCTATAGGCAGTCCGTATCTTGTAAAGACATTTTCAAATAAGAATTTTGCAGTTGTGTGTGCATCATTCTTTTTCGTGGCTTTTGCCTCTACCCATTTCGTAAGATAATCTGTCGCAACAATAATGTATTCCGCATGTGTACCTTTTGCAGGGGGGTTAATGGGTCCTACAAAGTCTATACCCCACTTAGAAAATGCACGTCCGCCCATCATGGGTTTCAATGGCATTTCGTCTCTGCGAGTAGGAAACTGAGTTCTTTGGCACACATCGCATCTCTTGACATAGGTATGAGCATCCATGTGAAGAGTGGGCCACCATAATCCTGCAAAGAGGATGGCTTTGATTATCCTATCGGGTCCAGAATGACCTCCTGCAACACCTTGGTGTGCAGTCTCTAGTATGCTCAGATAATCGCTCTCATGAACACATTGTCGTAGATATCCATCTCGTCCTCTTTTGTATAGGTTATCGCCAATAAGTGAATAATCTTGAGCTTCCTGCTCCAGACTGCGTTGTCGAGCTAAGGTCATGCCTTGAGGGAATGTGTTCGTCCTCAAGTATGTCACTAATTGTTCACTCCAGTCTGGTGTGAGAGACACGTGATATAATGTAGCATGCTCTACTGGTGGTCTTTCACAACAAACATGGCATTCCTTACACAACCTGTGGACATCTGCTTCCATCGTAGGCCAATATACTCCTAATCTATGCAGAGTCTGTAACGTTCGATGTTTTGAATGATGTTGCTTTAATGCACCTATGTGTGCTGATTGCAACCAATTCGCATGTTCTGATTCATCTACACAACAAGCAAGAATCTTTTGATTATCCTGTTTATATATGCTTCCTGCCATTATTTGGTATCTTTGGGACTTGGTAATCTCTCCCTCTTTGATCTTTAACCTAGGATTCTTGGGTCCATATGTGAGAATAGGGACTATAGGCTTAGCCCATTCTGGTGCTATCTCAAGGTTAAACAAGTATGCATCTGGTAATTCATACGCTACTCCTTGAGGAGCTTCTCCTGAGGTTAATCTTGAAAGGTGGTCAGCTCTAAGATGTGTCTTTCCTTTCCTGACTATGACTTCAAAATCATACTCCATGAGTAATAGAAACCAACGTATCAATCGTCCTGTGTTACATGGTTTGTTGACTAAGTACAATAGGGCTTGATGATCCGTAAAGAACTTGAATTTTTTGGCCAACAAGTAGTGCCTGAACTTCTTTACTGCGTAGATCATCCCTAATCCTTCTCGTTCCGTCGTGGTGTAATTCCTTTCTGCTGCGTTCAATTGTCTGCTCGCGTAAGCTATGGGGAGATCTATGTTACCTTCATTCGTGGGTTGTGCTAACACACATCCTATGGCGTAATTGGATGCATCCACATGTACATGGAATGGCTTACTCCAATCTGGGGTAGTCAATATAGGTGCTGAGCACAAGCATCGTTTAAGTTCATTGAATGAATTTTCACATTCATCTGTCCATTCAAAATTGGTTAAAAGAGAGTACAAAGGCTTGGCTATGATTGCATACATGTGTATGAATCTCCTATAATATCCGCAATGGCCCATAAATGCCTGTACCTCTTTCACATTAGTTGGTCTAGGTAAATCTGCAATTACCTTCACCTTTTCTTCATCCGTAGAGATTCCATTTTTTGACACAATGTGTCCTAGAATTTTGCCTTGTCTGACCATGAAAACACACTTTTCTGGGTTCAAACAAACCTGATACTCTCGACATTTGTCAAATATTTGTCTTAACTCTGGGATATGTGTCTGTCTTACATTTGAATGAGCACATAGGTCATCGACATAAACTTCTAAGCTCTTGCGTAAAAATTCCTTAAAAACATGACACATGAGTCGCTGGAAAGTGGCGGGTGCATTTGTTAAGCCAAATGGCATCACACGAAATGCAAATATGCCCCATTCAGTGGCAAATGCCGTCTTGTGTTGGTCTTCTGGAGCAATAGCTACTTGATTATAGCCTGAAAATCCATCAAGAAAGCTGTAAACTTCCTTGCCCGCAACTCTTTCCAATAGATGTTCTGTGATAGGAAGAGGATAACTATCTCTAATCGTTGCGGCATTAACCTTTTTAAGGTTAATACACACACACAATTTTCCATTCTTCTTGGGCACTACCACAATGGGAGATACCCATTCGGTATGCTCAATTTCGTAAATGAATCCTGCTTCTATCAGGCGATCTATCTCCTCTTTGATCTTCGCCGCGTAGTTATCATTGTACGTGTACGGTTTCTGTTTTGTCGGTTTTGCATCTGGAGTCATAGGGATTCTATGAGAACATATATCTGGATCTACTCCTTTCAAATCTTTATAACTCCAAGCGAACACATCTCTATATTCGCGTAATAGGGCAACTAGCTCTTGTTCTTCTTCAGTTGTCAAATCATGCCCTATGTATGTGCATTTTTCTTCCTCTCCTTCTATGGCTACGATTATTTTCTTGGTTTTCTCGCGGTTATCATATACTTGTCCGTCATTCGCCTTTCTATTAGGCATTCGTACCATGATTCTTCTATCTTCGATTTCATATTTCTTGAAATTCTCAGGTACTTCAAATAAAGATTCTTCTTTTTCTGTCGTGGTTTCTTTCTTCTTTCTTTTTTTGCCTTCGCTCTTGTTAGTCACTTCCGTGGCTAACCTCACCTCATTCGTAATTTCCTCGTGTCTCTGAGGGTGAGTCTCTTCTTCGTAGAAATATTCTTCCTCTGATGCAAATGGAGAGTCCATGATAATTGATTCTAAATCAAAATCACTTGCATCCTCAAATGCCTCAGTGTTAGGTTCACACTCTTCTAAAATTGCATCGCACATGATTGGCTCTACCGTAAAAACTGAAATGTCATAGCCATCCTCGTCACAGTGGGGTGTCCATTGTTCTTCATTGATGGCTACATCCATGGTTGCTAGGATTTCTGCCCAACCATGGGGTTCAAACTCTTCGTCTGGGAATACTACAGGTGCATAGGCTGGATCTTGTAGGGTTCGTGGATTTTGTTCTGCACCTAAGGTCCTTGCTTCTAATCTTTCTTCCTCTTGTTGTGCAACTTTATCCATAAATGAGTATCCTCATGCAACCAAGAAGGATCTGATTCTAATGAGTGCACAGATTCCGTCTCTACTGGTGTCTTATGGATGGTATTCCATTGTATTGGGGGTACATCTCTATGTGAATAGTCTTTAAGATTGACTTTGGTAGTCACTCCTAAATGTTGCAAGTACAAAGAATTAGTTCCCCAATCTTGTACAATTTGCAATTGAAGCATGAATGGTCGTCCCAATATCATCTCATAAGCATGTTTTTTTGCAAAGTCACAAATGGCAAAGGTATGCTCAAATTCTACACCACAAGTGGTGAGAGATATGCCTTCTAGTAAGCCTAATGGTTTTTCTATGTGTCCATCAGCCATTTGTAGCTTCATCCTGGTGGGTCTTAATGCCGGCTTACCCCAACGTTTCCATAAAGCTGTGGTAGCTATGGCTACTCCGGCTCCTGAATCTAAGATGGCTTTCGTGGTGTAGCCCTGATGGGTTATCGGAAGATAAGTGTTACCTTCCTCTCCTTCGCTCACGTCTCCAATCTTTTCTACGGGTATCTCTGGTACCTTATCTTGTGATCCTATTGGTGAGGGAGTAGTAGCAAGCTCGGGGAATTGATTTGCTACATGTTTCCACAATTCTGGTTTTACCTTCAATAACTCCTCCAGAGTAAGGTTACATTGTACTTTGGTATTCTTGATCACTTCCGTGTTTCTAGGGATTACTGATTCTTCATTCCTCACTATTATCGTGGGTGCTCTCATACTAATAGACTTTGCTTCCCAAGGTCCTGTGAACTGAGGTAATTCTTGTAAAGAATTAGATTCAAATCTTGTGTGTTCACTCAGTTGTTCTTCCTCTACATCATCGTATATAGAGGGAATGTCTTGGGGAAATTGTTCCTGCAAGTCGTCTATTTCTTGAATAGGAGGATGGGTTCCTTGTTCCTTTCTCCATTTCTCTTCTTGGATTTCTCTCAAAAATTCATGTGAATATTTATGTATGGAAGACAAATTGTCTTGAATTTCTGTATTGGGTACTTGAGACAGGGATGGTGCATTCCTTTCCTGTGTCTCTGGGACAATAGGGTTCCTAGGCTGATCCTTTTTCTCTTTGCTCTCGATCAAATATTCTAGCCTCTCCATTAGTCCTTGAAAGTGTAATTCCGGTTTTGCTATGTTATTCCAATTAATATATCTAGAGGCTTCGAACAAAGCTTGTGCTAGTTCTACCATCTTCATGCAAAGTTTAGTTCTCTCAATTTCTAGATCAGCTCGAGGGTAGTTCTTACTCATTTCAGCTACTTGAGGTCCCTCTTTTAATCTAGCCTGATATGCACGAAACATCATGTCTAGATTCTCTGGTATGGGTTCCGCTAAAACTGTTCCTGATTTCTGAGCTGGATTCTCTTGATTCAATTCCTGTGAAGTCAATTCTTGGATTTTGGCTCTAGATTCCTTTAAACTTCCTTCCAACTCCGTTATCTTTTTACTCCATTTTCTCTTAATTCTTTCTCTAGAATCTTTCCAAGATTTTGTCTTTTTACTGCTAGATTCTGCAACTTCACTGGTTTCGACTACTTTCTCTTGATTAAGCTTTTGGTTCTGTAAGAGCGCCTGTGCTCTTGTTATAGCTTGGATAGGCACGTATGTAGGGTTGGATCCATCTGCATTATTTACAATACCTATCACGTTGATCGGTGTCACATTCGAAGCATTAACAGGGTTCTTAGGACAATCTTTGATTATGTGCTCTTTGCCACAATCAGCACAAAAGCCTTGGATGTTATAGTACTGTGATTGTCCTGCTATCGGGGGGTGTGGACAATCCTTTATGAAATGATCTCCTTGGCACCTAAAGCATGGTCCTCTAGGGCCCTGTGGTCTCTGTTGTCTTAATTGGGGCCGTGGATTTGGGTTTGTGTACATCACATTAGCATAGTCAGGCTCCCAACTAGGTTCCACTGGTGGGCTATCGTAATGATATGTCTCCATGTGTTCTGGTGACTCTGTGTAATATGCGGGTGGACTATCGACATGCGTAGAGTCAAAACTGTTTGAGTGTGGGTCACTCTCTGTGATCAAAGGTGAAGAAGGCACTAAGGCCCTTCTTAGGTTCTCTTCTGCAACAGCATATTTGACTGAGATGACATTCGCTGGTGGGGGTGGCTGCTGAGCTAAGACAGGTTGAGGTCTCTGTTGAGCCTGGTATGGGTAGTTCTGAGGAGCCTATAGTGATAAGGCTGAGCATTGTATTGGCCTTGATACCTACCTGGCTGTGCGTATGCTTGCGGGTAGTTCTGTCTCACGGTTTGTTTGTTGTACGGGCAGTCCTGAGCCGTATGATTCGTGTATCTTCTCTCAATTGTACAGTATTGGCCACTAGGGTTGGCTTGAGTTAGTGGTGCATTGGGACACACATTTGCCATATGATCACCACCACAGGTGTAACAACGCTTGTTTGTTAGCACCCTAGGTTTACTAGAAACTCCTAGTTTCTGGGCCACTTTTTCTGCTAGGTCTTCTATTGAGCTAGACAATTTTGTGGATGCTAGAGATGAACAGTCTGAGTCCTTATAGACCTTGGAGAGTTCCAACTCATCTCCTAAGTTGTCCTCAATGTCTATGCATATTCTCACACATTGCTCTAGCGTTCTGGGTTCTTTTAGGTACACGTAGGAGCGTAGTTTAGAGCTCAACAAGCCATCTAGAAACAATGACACTTGCTTAGCTTGTGAGGGTAGCTCTTGCATTGGACATCGTTCAACATATTGTCTAAACCTACGTCATGCGAGTCTAACTGTTTCTTGAGGGGTTTGTTTAAAGCTATGAATCAACGAAGACGTATCATGTCTAATCCCACTTTTAGAGAATTCAGTGATGAATGACTCTAAAAAGTGATGGATGTCCCTAAATTGCCTTTGTTGCAATGGTTGGAACCAAGTTAAAGCTGTATTCTTTAACGTTAGTCCAAATGCGTTGTATTGCGTGAACATGTCTTCAACTTGTTCGGCTCTTAGTACTTGCTTGAATTCTGCGACGTGGTCGTAGGGATCTCCTGTCCCATCAAAATAATTCTTCATTGATTTTACTAATTGAGTGGGTCTCAATATTCTTGCGTGTTCACGTGGTCTAGGTAGAGGAAAATCATCTCTACCACCTGGTATTCCATGATCTCTTTGTCTATCCACTCTATTAGTGTCCGTGGTTGTTCTATCTCTCCCTATGGGATGAGCGAAGCTTACTTCTGGTCTCTCTTTATTTCCCTCTCTTTGATTTCCATGGGCTGAGGATGTTCCTGCCCCTTGTTGACTTGTATTCATGTTTGTTCTAGATGGAGGGAATACCAATTCTCCTCTCCATGTGTATGTGTTTTTAGCGCGGTCGGGTACCACAAAGACTCTTTCTGAAGTCTCATCCAGGTATACAACCTTTCCAGGTGTATCCGGGTCCTTGAACTCGTATATAGTGATGACACCTACCTCACTAAGTAGTTCTGTCTTGTATCTCCAAAAGGCTTCATCCGTTTCTTTATTTACAAACAACTCTATGCTTCTGTTATCCTGAGGGATCCATTCTGGGATTAGTACTCGTGTCAGTACAGATTTCCCTCTAGGTGTTCTAGGCTCTTCTAATGGTTCTTTTCCTTGAGGTTTTGCTTCCGACTCTGGTTGAATCATGCCAAACTCGTTGGTATTGTTTGGCTGCGTACTTAAGATGTACATTGTTCCTTCCTTGTCTATGTACGCGTCTCTCTCAAATTTCACCACTGGACGTTCCAATCCAATGGGTTGATCGGGGTTGTGCATTTGCACCACTTGCCTTCGCAAACCATCCTCATAGATGCGAGCACCTAATCGGTTGGTTCGGAGAAACTCTAGTTGTGTTCTATAGGGTCCTTCAGGTTTTTCTAAATAGGCTACATTCGGCCCTCCTTCTGGTCTTTCTGTGCTAAATGCCATTTCTGAATCACTAGTGTCTGAGCTCTCGTAGGGATCACTAGTGTTCAATTGTTGAGCCCACGATCGTGCAGTAGTTCTTACACTTGCCTCTGATGATCTAAGGCTTCGTCGGTCTGACTTACCTATATGTTTGCCCGATCTAAGGTTCATTAATTTTCTTCCTTGCACACTCAGTACACGCTCAGATCGTCACCGATTCTTTGTTATTACTTTCTTGATTCTTTTTAGATTTCTTTAGATTCTTGTCTTAATGTATGCGTCAGGAATTCGACTTTCCGTTATAATTTTGAGTTCTCGTTCCGTCAGACTTAGGTTCTTTCCTTTAGGTTTTCGTGTCACACACCTTTACTTTAGTCTTGAACTTGAAAGAATTAAATATCTTGAACTTGAGGCGTTCCTATCGTCTTAATCCACAATGCTAACGTTTATCCTAAGCTAAGAATTGACTGAGGGGGTTGAGTAATCTTCCAACCTCGAGTCAGCTTTTCTGGTTGCTCTGATGCCCAAGAAGTCGTGCTTCCCAAGCTTTATGCCCTTCACAGCCTTGCTTTGGTTGTCTTTGATTGCCCTTGCTAGACCTGGAAAAATCCAATATTAGACCAATTCACAGTTGGATGATCAAGCACTTAAGTACATACACCTTTTAAGTCCCTTCCCTTTTGCCCAACTTTTTAATGCTTGCCCCCTGGCTTCCTAGTCCCAAACTAGGTCAACCTCAAAATAGCTTGTCTAAAAATAGACGTATCCTTTAAGAAAAAAATAGTTGAGGTCACGTAGTACTCGTAAAGAGCTTTCTAACGAGCTATTAAGCTCAAAAAACGGACTTCGGATGAAAAAGTTATGACCGTTCAGGCCCTGGGGGGTAAAAACTGACAAAGAGGTTTTTCTCCAAATATGAGCTAAGGGGTCTCCTATGAGTCTAATCACCCAAAAATTTCCCAAAAATAGCCCCAAAATTGGCCAAAAAATGAAACCCTAAAATTTGCGATGGGGGTGCACAATCGCGATGGTCTGGGATGATCGCGATGGTCTGAGACCGTCGCGATGGCGTGAGGGTGCACCGTCCCGATGGTGTGAGTTTGCACAATCGCGATGGTCTGAAAGTGCACCGTCGCGATGGCGTGAAATTGCACAATCGCGATGGCCTGAAATTGCACAATCGCGATGGCGTGAACTTGGACAATCGCGATGGCGTGAAAGTGCACCGTCGCGATGGCGTGAACTTGCACAATCGCGATGGCGTGAACTTGGACAATCGCGATGGCGTGAAAGTGCACCGTCGCGATGGTTTGGGCGCGATGGCGTGAGCCAATCACGATGGTCTGAGCGCGATGGCGTGAGCCAATCGTGATGGTCTGAATTTTTGAAGCGTCGCGATGGTCTGAAGTGCACCGTCGCGATGGTCTAGATTGCCACGTGGCACCGTCGGCGCGATGGCGTGGGCCAATCGCGATGGCGTGACACAATCGCGATGGTCAGAGACCGTCGCGATGGTCCGGCCAAGCCGTCGCGATGGCGTGAGCCAATCGCGATGGTGTGACACAATCGCGATGGTCAGAGACCGTCGCGATGGTCCACCAAACTATGAATTTTTGCAATGCAGCTGTGGATTCCTACACACGCAGGGGTGCTCTTCACGCTGGTGTGGTCACCTTCTCCAAATTCCGAAGTTTGCAGACCATCGCGATGGTCTGACACAGTCGGAAATTTCTGACAGAAACTGAAAATTTTACCTTTTCCAAGCTTTCCTGATGCACTGGAGCTCTGTACCTGCAAGAAAACTCAAGAAAACCAAAGTACACACAAGCACAAAAGCTCTCTCTCACTCTCTCGCATGCACAAATGAGGGGAAATGAGGAGAATGGGTGGATATGGTGAATTTTCTGATTTTTTTGGAGATGAAGATGATGATGCGGTGATGAAGATGGAGTGTGGGGGAGGTGAAAAACACTAAAAACTAAGTAAAAACAACAACAAAAACTGAAATTTTTACCTTCCAACGCCACTTCTTGCTATACTCTTACCATCACACATTCGTCCTAGACTCGATCCCCGGCAACGGTGCCAAATTTGGTGTTGCTCTAGCACAATGGTGAGAACCACGTTAAGAAGCTCCACCTCCTTAATGTCAATCCGCGGAAGAGATAGGAGTGATATGAAGATCGTGAATGTGAGATGAAGTGAGAGAGAAGGTGAGAAGCATAGAAATGCACACACACATACACACACACAATGAAGAGACAAGCAAGACACAATGGAAGGTGGGAAAATTAGCTCTATTACTCAAGAACACTATTACAAGCTCAAAAGAACTCTAAACTCCAACAAGCTAACCTCAAAAATGAGCTCTCTAGCTCTTTTTATAGTTTCTAGACTAGCTTTGACCGGTTTCACATCTAGTGTCCGGCATAGTTAAAAATTAGGTCCTAGATGCTATTTGGAAGGGTAAACGATGTCTAAAAATAACAAAAATTGATACGCTTGTTCTACCTAAGCTCCTCAAGCTCGAGGACTCCTCGGCTTGCACAAAATGGAGCTATGGATTACAAAATGGGGTTTTCTATGTTACATATGTTACAATAGTGATAAAAATCACTGTTGGAGGTTTTTGGAAAGTATTTGAAAACATAATTATTTGAAAAACGATTCGACTGGCTCCCTGCTCTGTCGTTACATGCTTCCGTGTCGTCTGTGCCTCTGGCTGCTTCCAACACATACATACATACATACATACATACATACATACATACGTACTTACATACATACATACATACATACGTACATACATACATACATACATACATACATACATACATACATACATACATACATACACATACATGTTGGTACAATTAGCAAGCCTAAGTGTTTCGCTAATCATTAAGGACTACACATCATTTTATCTCTTCACAACAAGGAACTTTATGTGAACCTATGCTAGTCATTTTGGGTATAGTTACTTTGGATAAATGTAAAAGAAAGGAGAATAATGAATTTCATGAAGTAAGGAAGCTAGATTCACAACTCGTGTGGTAGTATGAATCACTTCAAATCATCCCTAGTGTAGGATCAGTTTTACGCGAAGGAGAAATCAACTTCAAACTCAAAATATGAGTATAAATAGACATGTTTTTTGTCACGGGCTAAGTGAGACATTCTAAGATACTTTGAGCTACATCAATGAGCACACATTGAGCTCACTTCATGTATGCGTATTCCACTACATTTCCATCGTATCATATGTTCATTAGCATATACATTTTTGATACATTTGTTTTACATCTCTGTCTACTATTCTTTGCATCATCTTTGTCATTTCCGTGATTTTGAGAAATCAATTTCTCTGCTTGTACTCATTCACTTTCAATAAGTTAACTTGTGTTAGTTATATTAAAGTGTCTATTACTTGCATATTGATTTCCATCACATTTGGCTTAGGGGATCGCGAGATAAGAATCACAAGGTGACTATGTCTGCACACCTTCTAGATCTTGAAATGTTGGGATGACCCCCCTTGTTTTGTTAGAATCATTTCTCAGTGTATGGTGTGGATAAATTGATGAGATAACTTGACTTAGTTAGCTACACACTCTAGTTACATGTGTGAAAGAGAACTCTGGTTGATTTATACAAGGTTGTGAGCTCTGAGCAAATTACTATGCACTTATATTCTCAAAATAGAAGGTTTCTTCACATTTCTAATACATGCAAGTTAGCTGTCTTGATGTAGACTTTTGAGAATGATGCTCCAAGATGCTTAGTGGTTCTAAATGCATTATTGTGAAGCCAAAAGATTCTATTAAGCATCCATAGAGTTAACTTGAGAGGTGTAGAGTAGGTTTTGTGCAACGTAAGCTCATCTCTTGAACCTACCTATCCATCTCCTCACAATGGTATCAAAGCAATAACAAATCAACATGTGAGATGGATTTCCTTCATACATAGACAAATTGAATCAAGGTAGCTACTCAGCTTGATCACTTAGAATGGAAGATTATCTTCAATGGAGAAACCTCTATGGTTACATATCTTGATATGAGATGATTCCAATCCTCAGAAGCAAAGGACAACCAACTTAAGAAGAACAAGAGAGGACACATGGTGTTGAAAGTCATTACTTGTGATGAACATGACCATGAAGCAAGGTAAAGCAGATGAACATGTATTCTATATAGACTCAGGTTGCTCAAACTAGGTTGCATTTGTTCAATAGAATAATTGAAAAATACCGAATATGTTTGTTTTATTCATGGATATCCAAATAAACAATGTAAAAAATGAACACAGATACACTTTTGATCCAATGACTTTTGATTGAAAAACTTTTCGATAAAAAAGCTTTTCGATCAAAAACCTGTTTCTAACACAAAAATTTATATATTTTACATTCGATCGAAAAGGTCATTCTGCACATGCTTGTTTGCTAGTCTATAGAGCTTTAATACTACCATTTCTTTCATAGTGGCTTTTCTTCACAATACCACTCAGGTATTGACCTATTTTTTATTTATTGTTTATTTTATTGTTCTATTCATTGTATCATGTATATTGTATGATTTGCATATGCATCTCTTACATATTTTTTAGTTGTATTTATATAATTAGTTTTATGTTTTTTAATAATCAATTGTATACATGTTCAACTCGCAAAAACATTTCTTACTTGTATACATTGATGAATAAAATTCAAAATAAACCACTACTGTGATTGTGTGACTTGCTACATCGATTCTTAGTCTCACACTAGTATAGGACTGTGCAATAGATCTATTGAGATTGTTTGAATTGCCACCTTGATTCCTACTCTCTCAATAGTGTAGGGAGTGTATAGGGACTATTGTGATTGTCTAATTCTTTGACTCTTTCTCTCACAATAGTCACTTAGAATCCTATGAGCATAGCTAGTGTAGGCCACAAGGTGTATAGAAACTATTGTGATTGTCTAATTCTTTGACTCTCGCCATCACAATAGTTGTATACAGTCATGTGGCAACACTCATACATAGTATAATGAGTGTACATGAACTATTATGAATGATTGTTTGACTCTTACATTCTTAATAGTTACATAGATTCACTTCAAGATTATAATTACACTTTCTATTTAATTATAAATCTACTTATATAACTACCTATCCATATTTCTATCATTTTTCGACACATACTATTGATTTATCTATCCACACACTTACTGATGTATCTATTTATATGTGTACTTAAAATGTATTTGAGTATCTATCATTTTATTTATGAGACTTATTTTTTATTATTTCTTTTATGGATTAAATTAGTGTTTAAAGTTTTAATGTCAATTTTGATAGTATGATAGTCTATTTTTTATTTTTGCATAGATGGAAGGTAAAATAAATAAGCATGAGAAAAACTTTTTGGAAGATTTTGTGTGCAGCTATATATATGGAATGAGAGAAGATCAAATCACTCTAGCAATGGACATATATAATTACAAAGATTTCATTGAGCAATTATCAAGAACAACCTATATCAACATTGAAGATAAATTTGGTAGTGTGTCAGGTGGAGCACAGGTATTAGATGAGAAAATGTCCAAAGAGCTTACTCCTATCTTTGGACAAATCATCAAAGTAGTAGAGTCCTTGGCATTGGATACCACACAATGCCTAGATTCATTGACAAAATCAAATTTATCAATTAACATTATCAGACAATGAAGAGAGGAAGGCGAGTGATATCGGACAAGATTGAACAAGGAGAGAGACCATCACTATATCCAAATACAAGAGATACACATGTGAATATGGGAGATCAAACATGGAATAATCTTTGTTTGCTCCCATATTCATATATTCATTTCAAAGATGCACCTCTCATGGGTGAATGAAAATATGGAATGATCCATAAAATTAGAATGACCCACTCGAGATTCATCAAGAAAATCTTTGCAGCCAAGTTATTCAAATTTCATGGTGCTAACATACAGACACAAGAGAACGAAGCCATGAATGAACCCACAGTTTTATTTGTTATGCACAATGTAATTATTAGTCCACTTGGATTAGCTAGGCACCATAGCAAAAGCTGGTGCCTTATTTCAAATTATAGAATGGTGGTACATTAGACATGTGGCTAGAGAAAATTAAGGAGTACTTAAACATACCATGAAGCAGAGGTATTAAAGACACAGAAGGATACATAACAACTGTGAAGACAAACATTTGGAAGCTGATCAATGGATTGTTGCAACTAATATCATTTTTTCACACTTGTAATATCTCCCACAATGATCTCCATCCAGGCAACTTTTTGTTGTATTTCAAAGCTCAAGATGCTTACATCGGACTATGTGATTTTGGTAGAGCAATGTATTTACCAAAAAATATAAATCCGAAGCTACTTGATTTAGAAATATCGATTAGAAATTAGTGCAATCAAAAGTACTGGTGGATTGCACCCGAATGTATATCCACTAGCTCAAATCATGTAGCAGGAAATGTAGCTCAACTCTTAGACTTGGAGGATCCAAGGAATAGACATGAAGTTTGAATAGGAGATGACACAAGGCATCCAATGGAGAAGATAGGTAGTGTGAAGACTTCAGATGGTAATATGAACCTATTGAGCAAGGTATTGTATGTGCCAACCATCACCAAAAATCTCATAAGTGTAGGTCCAATTGTTGAAAAAGGATTGCAGGTCAGATTCACAAAGAATGGAGCATTTGTTGAGGATCCACATGAGGGATTCAAAAGGATGGCTAGAGGAGAAAAGTCAGGTAGACTATTTACATTTGAGCTCCAAGATACTAGAAACAATCATTGTTTAATTATGGCAATCAAACCCTATCAGAATTGGAAATTTGGCACAAGAGGTTAGCTCATATAGGTGAAAGGTCTTTGAAGCAAATCAATAGGGATCAGAGTGTGCTTGTTCTACAAAATATCTCCAAACAACACATGATTTACAAATGTAGTGCTTTTCAAATTGGCAAGTCTCACAAACAACCATTCACAAAGAAGGGATACATTCATGGAGACCTATTGGAGCTAGTCCATACAAATGTATGGGGACTAAGCAAGGAGTCTTCACTCTTTGGATCTAGTTATTATATGTCATTCATTGATGATTGTGGTAGATGGACAATAATATATTTTATGAAGCATACAGATGAAGTGTTCTCTTGTTTCAAGAAATATCTAGCACTTGTAGATATCAAACAGGTAAGACCTTGAAAAGGCTAAGGTCAGATGTAGGGGGGAGAATATTTCTCCCATGACTCTGATTCTTATCTCCAAGAGAGAGGAATCAAAAGAGAGATTACAATGATATATACCCCATATAAAAATGGAGTGGTAGAGAGAAGAAATAGAACCATAGTAAAGGCTACAAGGTCAATGTTTAATGAGAAGAAGTTTTCCAATTACCTATGCGTAGATGCTATATCCATGGCCACCTATCTGATCAATAGACTCCCATCAAAAGCATTGGATGGGATGGCACCTTATGAAGCATGGAATGGAAGAAGACCTAGCCTTGATCATTCTAGGATCTTTGGGTGCATAGCATAGACACACATACCTTCACAAATGAGAGACAAATTACACTCAAAGGTAGAGAAATGCATATTCACTTGCTAGGAACTTAATAAAAAAGGTTATAGGTTATATAATCCAAGCAATAAAGGTTTCATTGTAAGTAGAGATGTTGTTTTTTATTAAAAAAATCTTGGTTTGAGGATGATTGCACAAAAATCAAACTTCCCTATGACCTAGAGGAAGATTTTCCAACATTGTCAAAGAGAAATAATCTTACACTTGAAGCATAAAGTGATTTTGAAGATGAACAAAAGACTCCAAGAAGGGAAATTAACTCTTTGAACTCTAAAGGCAAAGCCAAAGTGCAAAAGATGAGAGATGTGGTAGAATCAACTCAACAAACTATAAGAAGGTCTACTAGAGAGAAAAGGAAACTAGAAAGGTATGGTTATGAGACTTTTTTGGTCACTAAGCATTCAATTTACATAACATAGGATACAAACTCAGAAGAACGATCTACATATGAAGAAGCTAGGAAGAAGCGAAAATGGAGAGATGCCATGGAAGAAGAGATAGAAGCTCTACAAGAAAATCAAACTTGGGAATTAGTGCCCAAGAAACCATCTATGAAAGTCATCGCCTCAAGGTGGATATACAAGGTAAAGAAGAATTTTGATGGCTCAATTAACAGGTACAAAGCAAGGTTTGTAGCCAAAGGGTTTGCACAAAATCAAGGTATAGATTATGAAGAGACATTTGCACTTGTGGCAAAAATGCCTACAACTAGAGTACTCATGAGTGTAGCATCTTCCAAAAATTGTAGTATATATCAAATGGATGTTAAAAATGCTTTTCTAAATGGTTGGATTTCAGAGGAGTTGTATATGGCTCAACCTCTTAGATTTGAAGATCAATGAGATCCCAAATATGTGTGTAGGTTAAGGAAAGCCTTCTATGGTTTGAAGCAAGCTCCTAGAGCTTGGAATCATAGACTTGTCACTTACTTGCAAGATAAAGGCTTTACGGTAAACAAGGGAGATCCTTCCCTCTTTATCAAAAGGAACCACTCAAAGCTCATATACCTTTGTGTGTATGTGGATGATATAATCATTCCAGGTAATGATGCAGATGGAATCAAGAGGATCAAGGCTCAAATGAATGAAGAGTTCAAAATTAGTGATCTTGCCTTACTTACTTCCTAGGTTTGGAAGTGATATATACAGAGAAAGGTATGTTCCTTACTCAAAGAAAGTACATTGGAGACATGCTCACCAAGTTCAAGATTGAAAATAAAAAGGTTCCAGGGAGGTAAATCTGAAGCTAAGTGCTCATGAAGGTGAGTTAATTGAAGATGTGACTAGTTACCAAAGCTTGGGTGGAAGCTTGAACTATGTTACTCTAACTAGAGTGATATATGCTATGGATTTAGTGTGCTAACTCAACTCATGCACACTCCAAGGAATCCTCACATGGAAGCAGCCAAGA
This sequence comes from Ceratopteris richardii, assembly GCA_020310875.1. NCBI lineage: Eukaryota > Viridiplantae > Streptophyta > Polypodiopsida > Polypodiales > Pteridaceae > Ceratopteris > Ceratopteris richardii. The sequence continues at coordinate 72,208,556 of CM035423.1, read as the reverse complement.
GAATTCTGAAGTACTTGGAGGGCACAATCAATGAAGGGTTATACTACCCTTATACATCTGACATAGATGTGAAATTATTCTTTGATGCAGATTGGGCAGGCTCTAAAGATGATAGCAGAAGCAAATTAGGTTATCTTACTTTTGCAAGTACAAGTGGATTTCATGGTCTTCCAAGAAGCAACCTAGATTTTCTCTTTCATCAACTGAAGCTGAATGAATACAGAGGTCTTGCAAATGCTACTCAAGAAGCTATGTGGATTAGGACCCTATATTCAGATTTAGGACTGAATACTTCAACTCCACATATATTTGGAGACAACATTAGTTCATTATACCTTGTTGCTAACCCTAACTATCATGCCAGGACCAAACATATAGAAGTTCACTACCATTAGATCAAGGAAAAATTAACGAGTAAGGAGATACAAATCTCATATGTATCTAGACATCAACAATGTGAATATATGACGACAAAAGCATTCGACGGAAAAAAATTGAATAGGTTCAAATCCATGATTGGACTATAGCAAATCACGAAGGATTGAAGAATCAAGCATCTTAGGCTTGAGGAGGAGCTTTTGGTACAATTAGCAAGCTTAAGTGCTTGGCTAATCGTTCAGGACTGCACATCATTTTATCTCTTCACAAGAAGGAAGTTCATGTGAACCTATGCTAGTCATTTTGGGCATAATTAATTTGGATAAATGTAAAAGCAACGAGAATAAGGAATCTCATGAAGTTAGGGAGCTGAACCTATGACTCATGTGGTAGGAAGAATCAATTCAAATCATCGATAGTGTAGGATCACTTTTAGGTGAAGGGGAAATTAACTTCAAACTCAAAATATGAGTATAAATAGACATGTTTTGAGTCGCAGGCTAAGTGAGCCATTCTAAGAGACTTTAACCTACATAAATGAGCACACATTGAGCTCACTTCATACACGAGTAGTCTACTACACTTCCCTTGTATCATATGTTCATTAACATATACATTTTTGATAGATTTCTTCAAGTACATCTATGTGATTAAAGTCTATGATATGTGCATATCAATTTTCATCACATTTGGTTTAGGTGATCTCAAGATATGAATCATAGAAGGTGATTGTGTCTGCACACCATCTAGATCCCAAAATGTTGGGATGACCCCCCTAACTTGATAGAATCATTTATTAGTGTATGGTCTGGCTAAAGTGATTACATAACTTGCTTTACTTAGCTACACACTCCAATTAGATGTGTGCAAAAGCTCTTTGGCCAATTCATAACAGGTTGTGAGCTCTAAGAAAATTACTAAGCACTTCTATGTTGAGATATCAAGCTCAACATGTGATGATCCAGGATGACACGTATCATTTTTTCATTTCTCTGACATGTAAAGTGGTCATGCCGGATGTCGTGGATACTTCATTGAGCTTTATTAGATTTATGTACCAAGAGTGATGACACATTTGTTTCTTTCCAGCTCACTCATTCGTGGAAATTAGGTTTTTCCTTATGTACTCGTCTTTATATATTGCAGTAGTTGTATTCTTGTTTTTTAGGTCATTCTTGTACATTCCTTCTTTATGTAATAGAAGAAGAAGAAGATCATTCTTCCTTGCCTCATTCTGTGTGTGTGATTCTCCTTCAAAGTGAGAGTGTGTGTGTGTGAGCTCTCTTCCTTATCTCCTTCCTCGTGACATGGTAACAGAGCCAGTGTGGCTATAGAGAGCTAGTGGAGAAGGCGACGGTGAAGACTACACGGCAAGGCATGGAGAAAATGTGATTCACAAATGACCTCCGTTTTCTACAAAAACCTGCGTGAAGGTAGAAGACCTCAAAATATTCTCGAGAGTTATCCCTTGAGGGTCACTTGTGTTTGTTAGATCAAAGTTTCGGAGCCATGTCCACCTCTGTTTCGAGCTTGCAAGGTAGGGCCCATAGAAAAACCAAGTCAGTTTTAGAAACTGTAACTTGCGTTATGTTTGGCAACACTCATATATTCCAGATCCAAAATTTCAAGTGATTCCGTGTACTGTTGATACACGAAAACTATGTTTTTTAAAGATTAAACTATCACATCATAGTGTGACAGTATTCAAGCAGAAGTGCTTAGTGTTTTGCATTGTTGCGAGTTGCTGCAGAAATGGCAAACGTAGATGGAATGAGTCAGCTTATGACGAATTTCCTCATTGGAAAAGGCTACTCGAAGTACATCGAAGGAAAGAACAAAAATGCTCTGCAGTTACCAGAGAGGAATCGGACTGCGGACCAGTTAAGAGCATATGAGGAATGGAATCAAGGAGCATGAAAGGTAATGTATTGGCTATCTCTTAGCATACAGGATAGCATGATTGGGCACGTATAGGATGCCAAGACTCCAAAAGAGGCTTGGAACAGTTTGGTCACTTTGTATGAGACAAATACAAAGGCATGGAAATTGCAACTCAAGAATGAAGTGCATACATTGGAAAAGAAGAGCATGTTGGTAAGTGACTACACTCAAAAAACAAAAGCATATGTGATTCACTTGCATCTATTGGCGTGAATGTAGATGATGATGATGATAAGGTGGAAGTGTGCCTTCATGGTTTAGGAGATCAATATAAGCAGCTCAGAACTTCTATACCGACCAAAGAAAATATTCCGAATTTTGCTGATTTGGTATCCATGCTGATTATTGAAGAAAAGAATCTTGGTGAGGATTCAAACTCCCAAGGAAAGCCCAGTTCTGAGTAGGTATTCTACTCTGGCAGACGAAGAGGCAGAGGTAGAGGTTTTAGAAGTGGAAGAGGAAACAGTAACCAAGATCAAGGTCAACAACAGAATCATGCAGGAGGAAGAGGACAATTTCGAGGCAGGGGGAGCCAAAGAGGTTGCAAAAATTTCCAAAGAAATGATTCAGGTAATGATGGTAAAGGATGCTAGAATTATGGTAAACCTGAAACTTTGAACGTGATTGCAGGTTGAAGAGTCAAAATAACAAAAGGCAGCAAAACAACTATGCATCCACAAGTGCAGATGACTCTGAGAAGGTGTTCATGGTTCAACATCACATGATGAATACGATGGCTGTTGGTGTTTCAAAATTGAATGATAGTGTGTGGTATGTTGATTCAGGTGCTTCAAATCACATGACCAGTCATGTGGAATGGTTTAGTAGTTTGCAAAAATTTCCAGTTCTTGGATACGTTGAAATAGGTGATAACACATCACACCCTATCAAGCATACAAGAAACATAGCATTGTCTATGGAGGACGGGAAGGTAAAACACCTTGCTAATGTGTTGCATGTTCCAAATATAACAAAGAATCTGGTTTCTATTGGACAAATGGTTGACCAGGGATTACAAGTCAGGTTCAATGTTGATGGGTTATATGTAGAAGAATACAAACGGGATGGAAGATTGATTGCCAAAGGAAACAAAGTGGGTAGGATGTTCACCTTAAATGTGAAAATTCCTGAAATGAATGCAACCATGTTTGCAAAAGGTACAGGAGTTATTATTGATATAGAGATTTGGCACAAATGGATTGGGTATATTTCATGAAACTGAAGAGTGAGGTGTTCAATCACTTCCAGAATTTTAAAGCTATGGTGGAAAAGCAGACAGGGAATTACATTCAGACATTAAGATCTGATGGAGGAGGTGAATACATGTCAAATGAGTTCAACAGTTTTCTTAAAAATCATGGAATTCGGCGTTAGTTTTCATGCAGGTACACACCACAATAGAATGGTGTTGCTGAACGCAAAAATAGAGATATTGCAGAAACAGCAAGAGCCTTGATGGCTGAGAAGAATATGGCTCATTGTTATTGGGCAGAAGCTGTGCATACTGTTGTATACATCATGAATAGAACTCCGACTACTGTTGTACATCAAGTTACACCTAAAGAGAAGTTTACAGGTAAAAATCCAAACTTATCACATATGAAAGTTTTTGGCTGTATTGCATATGTACATGTTCTAGATGAGTTGAGGATGAAGCTTGATCCGAAAGCAAAAAAATGTGTCTTCATTGGATACTCCTTTGAGCAAAAGGGGTACAAATGTTATAAGCCACTCACAGGATAGGTGAAGGTGAGCAGAGATGTGGTATTTGATGAAATATCAAGCTTCTATGCAGATGCCAAACAAGGACTAAATCTTGAACCAAATGACAAAGAAAATGCTGAAAAATCAACTGTAGAATCTCAAGTTTTGAGTGGACTGGATGCACCACCAAGCAATAGTTCCAACTCAAATCCATGGAGTGGAAGATTGCATGGAAATTTCAGTCCATTGAATTCATCAAATACATTCAAGAAAGGTAAAAAAAAACTTTCTGCTGGTACTAAAACATGTGCAAGTTTTGAAAACGTTGATGGAGATTCAAGTAGTTCAGAAAAGAGTCTTGATGAGGAACTTGGATTGCCCTCTGTGAAGACTCCAGGAGTAAGAAGGGCACATGCAGATGATATAAGGAGAAGTGACCCAGGACCAAGAAGATCTGGGAGGATGCAGAATTCAGTGCAAAGATTGACGTATGACAGTTATATGGCTCCTCATTGTACCTACATGACCAACATAATACAAGATGTTGAGCCTTCTTGTTTTGAAAATGCAATTGGAAATGCAGATTGGGAAAAAGCTATGGATGAGGAGATGGCTGCACTTTATGGGAATGATACATGGAGCTGGTTCCATTGGCGCAAGGAAAGAAACCCACAGTTTGCAAATGGGTTTACAAGGTAAAGCATAATGCTGATGGTAGCATAAGTGTTGATATATTTAGGTAGTGATGTGTGTGAACACTCTAGGACCGTCGGGGCACTTTTTTTCCCTCTTTAGGAGGTTTTTTTCCCCCCGGCTTGTATATATGCTTATTGCCCTAATGGGCTACTTATCTTTGTACATTCTCTAGTAATACATTCAGTATTGTGTGTTGTGCTCCAAGCTTGTTCTTCTTCCTTGTGCTATTTGCATGCTTTTGCAGACGTCTAACTCCAACAATTGGTATCAGAGTAGGTCATCGCTTCATCTAGGGTGCCGTCAACACTCCTTCGTTTGCAGTCTTAGATTCACATGAAATTTGGTGAGCATACTCAGGGTGTTTCGGAGATCAAAACAGCTTTGCTATGTGGTGCCGAAATCATGATCTAAGCTCGTTTCGGCCTCTGAACGCACTATCATAATTCTGTGTAGGCTATTTTGTCTTTTTGTGCCAAAGGTATATACCAGTTTCTGTTTGCCAGTATAAGTGTCTCGAAGTATGCTATAGGTTTAGCAGAATTCATATGGGCAGTTCTGTTCAACTTTTTGAGATACAGTCAATTT
>CM035423.1:72165752-72195752 GCA_020310875.1 Ceratopteris richardii | reverse complement strand
GAGTGGAAAGGGCATTACGAGAAATATTTTCCAATTAAAAGAGTAGATCATAGGAAAGGAGAAGAGGAAGTGGGATTGAGGTCATTCAAGTATGTTGAAGCAAAACCAAAATCCAACATTAGGATGCAAGAACATGTGCCTATTGTGGTTTTGGTATTTAAATCCTTGAAAGCAAAATGCTTGAGGAGAGAAGGTAAAGGTTCATAGGCTTGAGGACACAAAGAGAAATCTGACTATATCAATTGTCTCTAGAGCATAAGATTACACAAAGACTAGTGTTGGGCAAGAGAGTGTTGATAATACGAGAGTGCATCTCCCTTTTGTATCTAGGAGACACTCCATTTCCTTTTTTATTTCCATTTTAAGTTATATCCTCTATATTTGGGTACCTTGCCATTTGCTTCTACATGTGTATTCATTCTCCTTCAAGGGGAATTATCCCACATGTAATGTAATTTTGGAGATCCCCTCCCAAATCTATATAATGAGGGCCTCTCCCCCCATTTGTACTTGGTTAGAAGCTTGAGGAGCCTATCGCATGCTCTTGGAAAGCTCATTTCTAATCCATGTGAGTTTACCCATTTCTTGGTCTACTCACTTTACGTCTCCCACACTCTTTCTTTTGTGAGAACACTCTTCTTATCATTTTGCTTCTGTGCATGTACTCTCTACACATGGTATCAGAGCACTAGGTGGAGGTCTTGGTGGTCATTTTGGTGGTGGTGGTGGTCATTTTGGTGATGGTCGTTTTGGTGGTGTTGCTAGAAGAGCTTGGTGGCATGGCTCTCCAATCATCGAGAGAGGTCTTTTTGCCAACAATTTATGCTCTTTTTGGGTCTCACTTAGCCCATTTTCCCACCCTCCTACCCTTCTTTCATCAGCTTTCCCACCGTTCCCATCCATTCTCAAAGATTTGTGGGCATATCTTCTTTTGAAGTGTTTATAAACACTCTTATGGAGTCAATTTACATTTTCTATTATGTGCTAGATTTTAGCTTCATGTAGTGTTTATAAGCATTCTTCAACCTTTTGTTTGGTGATAGATTGGCTATCTTTGTGAAGTCCATATGTCTTTTTGCATATACCTAGAGCACATGTTTCGCTCTCTTGTGCAATCAGAGCACGTGTCTTGGTTCAGAACTAGTTCTATAATAGTTGTTGCTTCAGAAGTTTAAGGTTGTAAGTTCATAAAATTTGTTCCTCTCCTTTGTTTTTGATGGGTGACAGCACAAATGAGCAATTTATGGTTCATTATTTGCTTCTTTGATCGGATCCATGATCTTAAAAAGCTTCATAAGCTCTGCCATCTACCATCACCAGTTCTCTCATTTGTTCTGTGAGAAAGAACTAACCCTTCTCGGGCTTGTTAGACGGCCGCCGAATAAGGACAAATGTACTAGGACAGGCGTCTTAAATAGAAAGAACCTTTCGAGAAACGCGCAGATAACAAAAGATTCGCGCACCACTGTAAAAATTCTTCTATATAAGTCAATGAGAAAGAGTGGCGAGAGAGAGCGCCCATTTTGGGAATTGCAGTGTATTGTTTGAGTGTGTCTTTCTATTCTGTCTGTTCTGTTCTGTTTGCGCTTTGTCTAGTAGTTTGTTCGCATCTTAATATATAGTTACGAAACAGTTGCAGTGTGTTACGAATCTGTTCGGTCATGGTTAAGGGTGTCGCTGAGTATTGTTAAGTACAGCGTATTGTAACTTATCAGTCCTTCGGCGAAGCAGAGAACATGGAAGTAGTCTCGCTGTTGGCTTGTTAATGTGCGGTGAGTAACTGAGTCGATACAATAGTCTACGTTCTCTGTGGATTCCGATCCCAGGAAGGACTCGTATCGGTAAGGAGCCTGTGTGCCCTGGAATTACTGATAAGACTGTTACAATTTGACTGCTGTTTGAGTTGATATACCGTAAGTGCATACTTTTGAGTATAGTTGTTCGGTGTACCTCCGAGTCAAGAAGAGGTGCATCTTGAGTAATATTCGGTGAATGAAGTTGAGTAGTCGAAGTAGTTTAAGTCAGAACCGGACTACTGCTCTTTTACCATAGCAGACCCAGTCCGGAAATTCCAACGTCCCAGTCAGCCGCGTAGTTAGCAGTGTTCAGAGTCAAGTACTGAGCTAAGACGTGATAGAGTAATTATGATAGTGTGAGATGTTGGGAAAATAGTACAGGGCCTCTGTCTAGCAGACCCCTACCACTCCCAAGAACCCATGTGGCTAAGAATTAGAGTGCTTTTAATGATCACAGTAGTCCACAGTACTCGAAGTCCAGATTCAAAAGTCTGTAGCCTATCCAACGACTAACATGTAACATTTGGCGCCGTTTGTCGGAAAGTGGCACTAGAGTACCAGTTGTTTGTCAGAAGCAAACGTTTAGTTAACATTCGAGTAACTAGCAGTAGCAACAGACCCAGATTGTTGCAAACTGCTCAGATAGGGTTACTGCGTAATGATACATGCCGGTTACTCGATCTGGTGAAACATATCCTAAGAACTGTAAAGCTGAAGCAAGTAAAGCGATAAAGATAGCCTTGAAAGAAGAAGGTCTAACCCAATCCGACCCAGTAGATAGACAAATTGAGAACGTCACGATTGATTCCGGTCATATTTCGGTGGAACGATCAATGCCTTTGGTCCATTCTGGTGCTACTTCGACCCAGCCTATCGAAGATCTAGCAATTTCAGAATCTACCAACACGCCATTAGAAACCAGTCTAAACTCAGAGTTATATACGATTAGAAACACTTTAGGAGAAGAGATCGGTAAAAGCGGAAAAACGCTGCAGTCTGGCACAATTTTGGCTCATTCCGGTGATATTCCGGTGATAGAGTCACCAACTGTAGGCAAAGACTTTGCATTTTTCGCGGAATCTTCAGCCCAACCAGCGTGGTTGGAAGAAAGATTTCGGATATTGGATATCCAGAAGGAATGAAAACTCTTCGAAGCAGAAGTGCGATGCATTCTAAGCAAAAACAGCACACCGGAAGGCACGCCATCCGGTGACAAAAATCTCGAGAGTTCAACTAACCAACATCAAGATACAGAAGAAGGGCTGAATACACTCACAATGAACGGACAACAACAGCAACAACAGTTATGTCAACCAAGGCTGCCTCCAACAGGAGTAACATACACAAAATTCGGTGGATTCCCAGGAGATGATCCGAATGCTCATGTACGCACTTTCGAGATAAGTTATGCCGTTCTTAACCATCCACCGGATCAGGCGTATAAGGCCATCGTTTTTCAATCGACACTGGTAAATGAAGCAACTAGATGGCTTACGGAATACGATATTAATCATTTCGGTACCTATGACGCAGTTCGAGACGCTTTTTTGCAACGATTCAGGCTAAAGAAGAATCCCGCCGAAATCTTTGATTATTTACAAAACAACCGACAAAAGGCTAATCAGATTGTCCAGGAGTATGCTACACTCTTTAGAACACATTTGCGGCAGATACCATAGGCCCACGCTAACTTACCTGATGATGTCATCACTCAGTGGTTCATCAACGGCTTAACCCCACAACTGAAACAGATCATGATCATACGATGTGTAGGAGCTATGACGCTGGATGCAGTCATTGCCATGGCTCTGCAACTAGAATTCAAGGTCGGTGGATTTACAGAAGATCAAGAGTGGTTGAAAACAAACAAAACTATGGCTGAAGACATAACCAGACAAGTATACTGCATCACATGCAAAAATTCAGGTCATACTAGTGCCAATTGTGCACTAAATCACACGTTTTGCGCTATCTGCAACACTGCCGGACACACCACCGAAAACTGTGTTTACAATGCTAGAATACAGGGAACAGCAACGGTCAATGCAGTTATACAAGAACATGGATAGCCAGCGAATCACTATGTGCCTCCGCAATTGAGAAAAAATCAACCACAAGGATATTGGAACTACCGAGGACAGAGGAACAACCATTTCAATACAAACCGCTGGCAATACGGACCACCACCGGAAAATCCCAATCTACCCCCACCTCGCTGTCACTTTTGCGGCGAATTCGGACACATCAGGAGATTTTGCAAAGATGCAGCGGAGTACGATCAAAGGAAGAAGGAGCGGCAAAACCCAGTGGCCAACATGGTACAAATTACACCAGTAGAAACGCAAGCTGCTACAGTACAGACCCGATCAGGTAAACAGCTGCAGACAGCAGCAGAAGTATTCGAACCAGGGATACGAGAACAACATAGGATGTATAACAAGGCTAGTCACTGGACCGCAACTGAACCACCAGTGTTCCCAGAACCTATTCCAGTGACTCAGGCTTCGTCAAAGGAAGGAACGCAACAAAAGGAAACAACAGCGGAACCATCATCAGCAGTAGGCATAACAGCAGAAACTTCTACACCAGCGGAGACCTCAACTCCAAAGGAGCAGGACAACCAATCTCAACAAGCCTGGGAAATTTTATCCAAGGCATCTATCACTTTGCCTCTCGGCCAACTACTGGCATTAGTACCTGGGATTCGACAACAGTTCCAGCAACAGTTCAATCCGGTGCCTTCTTGTATTCTGGCAACAGCAGCAGTTCAACCGGAACCTGATTCTACCGTTGATCATTCGGTTCCCTTGATTACAGTATGGTACAAGAATCATAAAATTATGCAGGTATTGATTGATGGAGGATCTGGTGTGAACATTGCAACAGCATCCTTATGCAAAAGGTTAGGATGGACCGAAGTTGAACCAGTACAATTTTTTGTGAGAATGGCAGATCAATCTAGAGTCCACCTTGTAGGACTTGTGCGAAATGTACCCATCACTTTACAAGGTACGATCTTTAAAATGACCTTTGTTATACAAGATCTGCCAGAATCCACTTTGGATTACAACCTTCTTTTCGGCCGACCGTGGCTGAAGCATGCGAAGGTAATACAGGACTGGTCCGCACAAGAGCTTACATTCAAAGATGCCAACCGTAGATATGTAGTAAAATTAGATGCTATACAACCGTGCGAGCTTCACGCCAGACCATATTTTGCTGAACCAGTCAACATGTTAGATGGACTATCAGATGATGAGGAAGAGGAATTTCTGAAGAGTAATGCTGATTTAATGTCTGTAGGAACTGTTGATCTACAGTCTGTTATAGATAACTGGAACACTTCAGTTTGTACAATCATACCTATCACCAACACAGTTAAGCATGAAGGAAGTGTCCTAACACATGATCACAAATTACAATCGCTGTTCAAGTCAACAGATGATACAGAGAAACCGCAACAGTTTTATGTCCCCGAAGACCAGCTGACCACGTACAATCTAGGAGATGAAGAGCATCCACGACCTGTAAAGATAAGGCAAAACTTACCGGAATCATTTAAAGCTGACCTGATTCGACTCCTTGGCGAATTCTCAGACATCTTTGCATGGGATTACAAAGATATGAAGGGATTAGATCCGCGCATCTATCAACATAAAGTTCTGTTAAAGCCTGAAGCTAGACCAAACAAACAGCCCGGCTACCGGATGAATCCCAATTATGCATCACAGGTAAAAGCTGAACTTGATAGGTTATTAAAAGTCGGATTCATCGTACCAATAGAACATGCTGAATGGATTTCACCAATTGTGATAGTGCCAAAGAAAAATAAGCAACTACGAATCTGTGTAGACTACCGGAAATTAAATGCAGCAATAGTACCAGATCCTTTCCCGATCCCCTTTCTGGATACAATGCTCGATAGGGTAGCAGGTCATGAAATGTATTCATTCTTAGACGGATACAGTGGTTACAATCAGGTTAGAATGGCCGAAGCAGATATACCAAAAACCACATTCATTACCAATTGGGGTGTCTTTGCTTGCACGGTAATGTGGTTTGGATTGAGAAACGCACCAAGCACATTTCAAAGATGCATGCAGGAGATTTTTTCTCCTTATCTTACTTCGTTTATGCAAGTATACCTCGATGATTTTTCAATTTTCGGTAAGATGATAGCACATCTATTTCATTTACGGTGCTGCTTTCAGAAATGCAGAGAGCATAGACTCTGTCTGAATCCAACCAAATCGGTGTTTGCGGTCTCATGTGGCAAGTTACTTGGCCACATTGTGTCTGCACAAGGTATCCAAGTTGACCCAGATAAGATTTCGGCAGTATTAGAAGCTCCGGTGCCAGTTTCTCCAAAAGAAGTTATGCGCTTTATGGGCCAAGTACGGTGGCATGGAAGACACTTACGGTGGCTTGCTCATCTGGCAATACCACTAAACAAGCTAATCAGTAAAACACCTCGACAATTTGAATGGACCCAGGAATGCCAGATAGCTTTTGATCGTTTAAAGCATTTATTAACACAAGTTCCTATTTTACAACCGCCGGACTGGGATCACCCATTTCACATATTTGTTGATGCTTCAGATATAGCAATAGGAAGTGTATTGATGCAACAAATTGATAAATGGTTCAGACCAGTGTATTATGCAAGTCGAAGATTAGCCCCTGCTGAGAAAAATTACTCTGTAACAGAAAGAGAATGTCTAGGACTAGTATATTCGGTCAAAAAATTTAGACATTACTTGCTAGGCCGTAAATTCACATTTCATGTAGATCACGCTGCACTTGTCTATCTAGTTCGGCAGCAGCATCTAGGAGGCCGATTAGCACGATGGGTCTTACTATTGCAGGAATTTGATTACAAAGTCATTCACCGACCAGGCAATTCACACGCCTTAGCAGATTTTTTATCCCGCTTAGATTCCGGTGAATCTCCGGTGGGTATAGATGACACGACACCCGCAATTTATGTATCAGAACCAATTACAGAAAAATCTGCAGACCCACCTATTCCATTTTCATATTATGATCAGATCTTGACCTTTCTCACTGATGGTTGCCTTCCATCTCAAGTTTCAAGACCAGTACGCAGAAAAATTGCAGTCTTTAGCCGTCGATTTTGGTTAGTTGCTGGAGAACTATATTATGTAGATCACACCGGAATCCTACTTCGCTGTGTTCCTCCGCATGAAATTAACTCAGTTATCACGATGGCTCACTCGACACCTACTGGTGGTCACTTTGCCACAGATTTGACTCACCGGAAAATTCTGCAGAGTGGTCTCTGGTGGCCAACTATGTACAGAGATGTGGCCCAATTTGTCAAACACTGCGATAACTGTCAAAGGTCTGGACAACCGCTACAACGGCACTTCTTTCCCTTACAGCCATTCATGCCATTAGAACCATTTCAGAAATGGGGATTAGATTTTATAGGTCCAATTACATCTCCAGCAGTCTTCAATAACAACAGATATATACTAACCTGTACAGACTACGCAACAAGATGGGTAGAAGCATGGGCTTTACGGTCGGCTACAGCGGTGGCAGTAGCAAAATGCCTGTTGAATGATGTCTTTCCACGTTTTGGCTTACCACTGGAAATTGTCTCAGATCAAGGTACTCACTTTGTAAATCAATTAATGAAGGTACTCACCCAATCCTTCCAGGTGACACACAAACTCAGTTCACCGTATTACCCTCGTGCCAATGGTTTGGCCGAAAGTACAAACAAATCACTATTGAATATCCTCCGGAAACTAATCATGGAAGCACCGGAAAGATGGGATCAACTACTACCTGCAGTCTTATGGGCATACCGAACTACATATAAGGTAACAACAGGCTTGACACCTTTCAAACTAGCTTATGGCTTAGAAGCAATAGCACCCATGGAAGTAGTCATCTCAAGCCTGCGTGTAGCAATCACTCAGAAGATGCTATCGGAAGATTCACTGATAGCACGAATGGACGCACTCAGAGAACTTGATGAGCACCGATGGCTCAGCTTTTTAACCATGCGCGAAGTACAACTAAGACAAGCCAAGACACACGATCGATATTTGAAAACGCCAAGCTTTTCGATAGGACAACTCGTACTCTTCTACAACGCAAAGTCGGATAGAGCCGCAGGAAAGTTTAAACTTCGATGGTTCGGCCCTTTCAAAATCTCAGAACAAGTCGGTCCCGCAACTTTTCGGTTGACTACGTTGATCGGAAATCCACTCCCGAAAGTAATCAATGGGTCAAAGCTGCGGCCATATCATCACGCCCCTAGCCCGCATTAAATTTTTTGGCGGTGGACCGCGTTTTGTTTAATCCTTTCCCTTTTTCTTTCTTCTTTTTATAAATAGCCGTATTTTAGAAAATCTTTTCGTATCAGCCGCCCCCCCTTACCAGTCACTCGAATACGCACGCCTGCATGAAAACAAGTATCCTTCCCGCACCGCACAATGATACCCAACCCCCTTTCCCACCCCACCGTATTGTTCCTATTTAACCCCTTCGACAATGTCAAAAATCGCTACTGTGGTGAGTGTTAGTAATCTGTGCGACCCTTGTACTCTGTATTCGTGTTCCTAGTCTGTATTAGCGATCGCCATGGAAGCGCTAGCAAATTACACTACCTTCCGCGATGGTATCCCTACCGAGGTAGGTGAATACCTGCGTTGCCGAGGGTTGGCCAACTTCGCTGAGTTGCCCTGGCACTCAGTGGAAGCCCATCCCTTCTTCGCGCAAATCATCTCTGCCATCGCCCAATCCCCTGCCACCGAACGCCAATGGGTTTTCCCTTCGTTACCCTCCAGAACCGTCATCACCTTCCCCGCCTTCTCTGAAGCTTTCCGCCTCACCCCGCACGGCCGAGAAAATGGCCCCAGTATCCCCCTTGCCCGCATGACCGAATTATTCCCCCGATCTTCCTCAAACGAGTTCGCTATCCTCTGCCGTCCCGAACCCAAACGATCTGCCCTCCAATTCCTAGTTGCCATCCTCAATTTGCAGAAGCACACCTATGGCATCTCCCGACCCTTCTACTCCGCCTTAGACTTAGCAGCCCGAGAACCCGTCAACTTCGCATCGTATTTTTTCCAAAGAATCCATAAGGAGTGTGTCGCAATCGTGAAGCAGGTAAATAAAGGAACCACCCCGCGCTCTCGTCTTCCCCATATCATCTCCTTCCTCTTCCCAACCATCCTCGCCGCACAACCACCACCCCGAGGCCCCATACTTAGGCATGAAGATTCAGTACAACCACTCGATGACGATGCAGAAGAAGAGGAGGAGATCAACCAACTCTTCCGCACTAAGCGCATCCGGGTCAGCTCTTCGGAAAGCGAAGCACAAAAATCTGCCGACAAGAATCAGGACAACCGCAACGACGAACAAGAAGAAACCTTCCACGACACCGCCACTTCCATCCACAACGAATCCTCGGCTGATCACCAACAAGACCAGCAAAATCGAATCGAAACCGAAACAGTCTCCACCGAAGCAATCTCCGAGCCTCAACAAGATGAGCAGCAACCCGGTAGGGCTGCACTAAACACTGAAGGCCGTCGAATCCGCAATCGACCACACTACCAAGAAACAACAAACAAGCAATCAGGCAACAAACCCCGACTCTGCCTATCCCAGACCCCCCCAGTCAACCCTATTCCCACACCGGAACCGGAATCCTCGTCATCTTCCCTCAACTATTCGCCCCCGACATCCCCCCAAATTCAAACCCAAACCTCTGCGCAACCGCAACACCCACTTCTCCTTCCCTCTATTCCAGTCTTCTCCGAACTAGCCACCATGGGCCATATGCTCATTTCCCTTTCTCAGCAACTTCCAGTACAGCTGAGTGAAGTCGCCAACACCATCCGACAGGATCTTCAGCACAAGGTCGACCTCTTGGAAGCAGACATCACCCCTCTCCAAGAAGAAGCCGAAGCCGTCAAAGCCGAAAATCATCAATTGCAGACCCAAGTAGCAGCTCTCCAAGGCCAACTTACGGCACAACAGGCATTGCTACAACAATGGGATGAAGCCTTGGCGCAACTGGCTGCCAAGGACCAGCTCCTCAACGAAGCTCACGAAGAAATTCGGAACCTGAAACTCGCGCTACAAGAAAAAGAAGACATCAGCTCCTCACTCGAAGAACTGGTTGAAGAAACAAAGGCCCAACTGCAGGAGACAGTCAAGAGAAATCAAGATCAATAGAAAGAGGCCGAACAAGTCAAAGATGAGCTACGACGAGCCCAGGAGTGTTTGGACGAAGTAAACAGAATGCTGCGGCATCAATTAACCCGGGAAGCTAAAATCCAAAAAGATCTCGCCAATGCTCGAAGAGAACGCGACGCTTATTACAAGACAATTGAATTTCAGAACCAGATGATCGAGCGACTCGATAATCAAGTGCAAAATCAGAAGGATCGGGTCACGGATATGCAGCAGAAGATCACCGAAATGAAGACATCCCGCGACGCTGCATTATCCAATGACTTTTTCTTACAGGAGGCCTTCTTACAAAACCAGGCCGAAATTTTGTTAACCCAAGCCATAGCCCTGAGCTCCGTTAGAACGGATGCCCAGTTATTAGAACCAACCACCTTAGTTCAGCTGATAGAAACTCTTAAAAAGAAAATCACCCACACATTTAGGCTCGCCCAAAATATGTACTTAGAAGGTCTTGTAGCCGAAACATAAGAACCTGCGGGTTCGAGTCCATCGGGCGTGCCAGTGTTAGACGGCCGCCGAATAAGGACAAATGTACTAGGACAGGCGTCTTAAATAGAAAGAACCTTTCGAGAAACGTGCAGATAACAAAAGATTCGCGCACCACTGTAAAAATTCTTCTATATAAGGCAATGAGAAAGAGTGGCGAGAGAGAGCGCCCATTTTGGGAATTGCAGTGTATTGTTTGAGTGTGTCTTTCTATTCTGTCTGTTCTGTTCTGTTTGCGCTTTGTCTAGTAGTTTGTTCGCATCTTAATATATAGTTACGAAACAGTTGCAGTGTGTTACGAATCTGTTCGGTCATGGTTAAGGTTGTCGCTGAGTATTGTTAAGTACAGCGTATTGTTATCAGTCCTTCGGCGAAGCAAAGAACATGGAAGTAGTCTCGTTGTTGGCTTGTTAATGTTCGGTGAGTAACTGAGTCGATACAATAGTCTGCGTTCTCTGTGGATTCCGATCCCAAGAAGGACTCGTATCGGTAAGGAGCCTGTGTGCCCTGGAATTACTGATAAGACTATTACGATTTGACTGCTGTTTGAGTTGATATACCGTAAGTGCATACTTTTGAGTATAGTTGTTCGGTGTACCTCCGAGTCAAGAAGAGGTGCATCTTGAGTAATATTCGGCGAATGAAGTTGAGTAGTCGAAGTAGTTTAAGTCAGAACCGGATTACTGCTCTTTTACCATAGCAGACCCAGTCCGAAAATTCCAACGTCCCAGTCAGCCGCGTAGTTAGCAGTGTTCAGAGTCAAGTACTGAGCTAAGACGTGATAGAGTAATTATGATAGTGTGAGATGTTGGGAAAATAGTACAGGGCCTCTGTCTAGCAGACCCCTACCACTCCCAAGAACCCACGTGGCTAAGAATTAGAGTGCTTTTTATGATCACAGTAGTCCACAGTACTCGAAGTCCAGATTCAAAAGTCTGTAGCCTATCCAACGACTAACATTTAACAGGCTCTCCTTAGACTTTGCATTCATCTCCAAATGGAATCACAAATTGAACTTGCCCACACATTTCTACAGTTGTTAGCACAATTGCTTTTGGCGTTTAGAACAAAGCTCCCATTACTTAATGCATTAGATTACCAAAGTGCTATCTATTCCATGTGCAATCGCAAAGGGAGTTCCTTCATTTTAGTAGCATCACAAAGAGAGAACCAATCTCTAAGTCACAAAGTGGCCAAACTTCAAGTGTGATTTCTTGGTCTACTCACTTTGAGTCTCTCACACTCTTTCCTTTGTGAGTACACTCTTCTTTTCATTTTTCTTTTGCGTGTGTACTCACTCTTCTTTTCATTTTTCTTTTACGTGTGTACTCTTCTACAAAGAGGACATTGATGACATGACTTTTGAGATATCAATCCCAACATATGATGATTGAGGATGTCATGTATCATTTTTTCATTTCTCTGACATTTGTTAGAGTTTGAGGTCTACAAAAGCATGTGAACAACACAAGGAAGAAGAAGAAGCTTGGATCACAACACAGAATACTAAATGTGTTACAAAGAGAATGTAAAAAGATAAGTAACATGTTATGGTTATAGGCATATATACAAGCTAGGGAAAAAAACCTCCTAAAGAGGGAAAAAAGTTCCTCGGCGGTCCTAATGTTTCACACACATCACTACTAAAATAGATCAACAAATCCCCCCTGAGAGTGATGTGGTGAACAAGGAGACGACACTCATGTATAAGGAAGTGCCAAGCTATGTAGTATCAATCCACAAAAGGAAGTATGTCCAAAGCCTTGCAAAAAGCTTCAAACTTCTCCCTAGGCAGAGCCTTTGTGAAAAGGTCTGCAACATTCTCTTGTGTGGGCACATATGCCAAACTGATTTGTCCAACAGAGAAGCTCTCCCTGACATAATGATAGTGAACCTCAATGTTCTTAGTGTGAGCATGGAACACAGGGTTCCTCGCAACAGCCAATCCACTCTAATTGTAAATAAAGATGGTAGTGGCAACAGACTTACCTATACCCAAATCATCCATAAGGCATCTGAGCCATACACTCAACAATCGTTGTCAAAGCTTCCCTATACTCAGCCTCACAACTAGAAATGGCCACAGTAGGCTGCTGCTTGCTCAGCCAAGATATGCATGAGCTACCAAGCATGAAATAAAAACAACTCATGGACATATGAGTATCATAGCAACTAGCCCAATCAGAGTCAAAGAAAGCATGTAAATCTGGCGGTAGTGATCCCCCCTTGGGATAAAACAATCCAAGTAGTTAGGGACCACTCAAGCAGCGAAAGATGCACTTAATCACCTGCCAATGCTTGACACCTAGGTCATGCATAAACCTACTCATCTGTGAGACAACAAACTGAATATCTATCCGAGTAATGCATAAGTAAATCAAGCATCCAATAGCCTGCTGATAGAGATCACCATCAAATGCATCTGCAGCATCATCAAGACTCAACAGTAAACCTGTTTCCACAAGAGTAAGAATAGGTTTGCAATCTTCAAGGCCAAAATGCCACAATAATATGTCAATCTATTTTTTCTGAAACAAATCTATTTCGCCATCAACTTGCATAAATTGAATGTCCAAATAATGATGCAAATGCCCCAAATATGAAATCTCAAACGAGGCATGAGAATCAGCCTTAAAATCAACAATATGCTTCTCATTAGGACCACTAAGTAGCATGTCATCAACATAGACAACAATGATCAGAAGCTCATCATTCACATGCTAACCATATAAGGTTATCTTAATTAGACTATTCTCAAAACCATGTGCAATCAAGTAGGCATGTATCTTTTCATACCAAGCATGTGGTGCTTGCTTCAAACTATATAATGCCTTTTTCAACCTACACACTTTGTTTTCATGCCCTTTCTATAGAAAACCATGGGGCTAAAAAACATACACTTCTTCATGCAAGTCACCATTTAGAATTGCGGTTTCAATGTCCAAGTGATTTACATTCCAACCATGATGAGTTGCAAGTGAAAAAATGTTATAAATAGTAGTCATTTGACATTTAGGAGCAAAGGTCTCAAAAAAATCAATGCCTCTTTCTTGACCATAACCTTTTGCAACAAGCCTGCCCTTATAACTGTCAATTGTTCCATTAGTGTGCTTTAGCTTGTATACCCACTTAATACCAATGGCCTTCTTGCTAGGAGGCAAATCACATAAAGATGAGGTACTAGTTCTTCATAATAACATCATATTGTGATTGCATAACAACCATTGTGCTTCATCAAATGAAATAGGCTCATTCTCATCACAAAGACTAGAGGCAGCCATAACATAGCAATCTCATGCAAAAGAAGCAATATGAGAGCTTGAACAAGTATGATACAATAGACCTGCATCTAATTTTCTATCTCTCAAAGTTTGCACCAGCAATTTAGACATATTTTTTACCTCCTTGATATTAGAACTCTCATCAATAAGTGCATCATGTAAATCTGCATCGGAAATGGAATGATCTGCATCATATGGAATCTACAAAGGCTGAGAAATTTCCTTATTTGGACTAACACTATACTATCCAATTGTAAAAAGAGGCAGCAAAGTGTCATATACATCTTTGGAGCTAGTTGATGTCTCCTTAGTACACTGGCTACTTACGTATGTTATCTTTCTCTGATTTGTCATTTTGTGAGTATTTTCAATATGGAAAGCAACCAAAGAATGTGCATAAAATGCACATTGACTCTTCAATTATACCTTTAGATCTCGTTCATATAGATGTGTTTTTCCCTATGCCCACAAGGTCATTAGGTGGTTCTCTTTACTTTGTCACTTTGATAGATGATGCTACTAGAAAAGTCTAGGTATATCCTATCAAATCGAAGGATGAGGTATTCACTACCTTCATAAAATGGCTTGCTTCAATTGAGACTGAAAAAAGGAACTAATCTCAAAGCTTTACATTCAGATAATGGGGGTCAGTGTACCTCACATGAATTCAGCCTTTTCTGTGAGTCTAGAGGAATTCGTAGAGAGTTTAGAGCCCCTTATACCCACAGAAAATGGTCTAGCTCAAAGGATGAATAGAACTATTCAAGATAGAATAGTTTCTATGCTACATCATGCAAACCTTTCACAAGGCTTTTGGATAGAATTAGTATTGACTGCAATTCACGTGATTAACCTTTCACCTAGTACTGCCAAAGGTCTAAAAGTGACAGAAGACTGATGGAAAAGGAAGCCACCATATTATGATCATCTTTAAGTTTTTGGGTGTGAAGTGTATGCTCATATACCCAAGAATCTTAGACAAAAGCTAGACCATAAGTCAAAGTAATGCATTTTTCTTGGACATGGTCAAGAAGGAAAATTTGGATATTGCTTATGGGATCTTGAAACACAGTTAGTAATCAAAAGTAGTGATGTCATTTTCAATGAGTCTAAGATGCATAAACAACCCATTAAAGAGGTTGAAGTGAGAAGAATGGTGTTTGAGGATATTAGTCCTCTAGTTAGCATGCATAGAAATGTTGCACATTAGGATTTTCAAGAGAATGTCTTATCATATCAGTCTATAGCATCCATTTAGATGCTCTACACATGTCTCACATCCACCTGATAGATATATTCCATGTTTGGATTTTGTTATGCTAACATATGTTGGTGATCCTTCTTGCTACAAAGAGTCCATGGAGACGAAGGATCATGTCAAGTAGGAGTGTGCCATGTAGAGTGACTTGGATTCTATTCACAAGAATGGTACTTGGTATTTAGTACCTTTTCCAAAGGGGAGGAAATTTTTACCATGTAAATGGGTATATAAGCTGAAATTCATATCAGATAGTACTTCTCCAAAGTATAAAGCACGACTTGTTGCAAAGGTATTTAAGCAACAACATGGTGTTGATTTGGAGGAAATCTTATCTCTAGTGGTCAAGATGACTACACTTTGAATGTTGCTTGGATTCGTTGCAATAGAGGACTAAGAGCTAGTCCAAATGGATGCAAAAACTTCTTTCTTGCATGGATTCTTATAGATGAGATTGAAGAAATATTTGGCACAAAAAATTCATTGAAATAATGACTCACACGATTGGTGAAATTGGAAGAAAAAGGATTATTAGCTTATCAAAGTGAAGAATCAATCCAAAGACAAAGGAAAATGGGGTATGTCGATTTGCAATCACACTTCATGGAAGTTTAGATATTTTATTATCCCAACAACAACAAAATACACTCTCTCAAATGCTCAACCACCTCAAATCTATGATTGAAGCTAGATTTGGGTCAAGTTAAGTTTTTATCACTTTTGGGGATCTATACTTTCACAAATAGATAGGGGTCAGATGGGTTTGCATGTGATGCTTAAGCATCAGTAGCGAGACTACTCAAGCACATCACGTCTCCTAGATCAAATTTCACTCTAGGTTGTCCCAAATTGGGGTCAATAATTATGCATTTCAAGGCTTTTGGAGGCGATTTTGACAAAGTAAGATGGTATCTAGATCTTTTACCTCTTCGATCACAAGATGGGGATAGCTAGTTTTAATTAGGTCGAATTGATCTTGAGGAGAAGTTACTAAAACTTGATGATTTTATGTGATCTGAGACTCATATTTCTTGGAGCAAAATATTTCTTTTTTACTCTCCTTATGCCTTAGTTTATCTTCCAATTATCATGGATGACTAGAGTGCCTCATTATTATAGGCAATCTGAATTGCACAAAAACATATTTGCGATCATGTGATGATGTCCAGAGAAAGTGAGTGTCATAATTTCATGTTGATGGTGTCGAAGATAGCGCTCACTATGCCAAAGGAGGGTGACTCTGAAGGGAAACTCCAACGATCACTCCCCGATGAAGATCGCATATCTGGAACTCGAAATTCCCATGATAAAAGATCGTATGGCTACACTAAAGGATGCACGATTCTGTGTGTCCCCACAAAACATTGTTCTCTGATTACATGCACCAAATAATGAGCGATGATGCTCGAATAATGTTTAAGTCCTATAATTGTCATCTTCAATGCCATCTACATCACCTTCAATAACTCTGCCATCCACATCACCTTCAATAACTATTTTTGCAGGTGTAATATAACGTTTTTCAAAACCCTGCATAATATTCCACATTTCTTTTTCTACCAATACATGATGCATCATATATGCCCGTAATGGGTAATTAGTACCATTGAATATATCCTCAACAGCCTACATACAGAATACATCATTTCTTTCATCCATGGCCACTGAGTAAAATACCTTGATGCAGAAAAATATATGTATCTTGAAAAGTTAAATAGAACTACCTTGTTAAGATCTGCTAAACTTGTAGCAGACATTGAGGGGCTTGTACTAGCAAGCCGAAACTTGTATCTATGTTTGGCACAAAAGGATAAAATTGCTTGTGGTGAAACCATACATTGGTAGTGCTAATTCCTCTATGGTTTTTCTTTTTTTGATTTCTAGATATTTGGCCTAATTATGCTCTAAGTCAATGCATTATTTAGTGCACATCCACAATCAATCGCTATTGCATATAGACTAGCTTGCATATTTCACTACTTTTTGGTCCATCCATAAATATGGAGAGAATATTTTCCTCAAAGGATAGTTTGTGAGGTGGATATCTTTCAATATATTTCTTGGAGTGTTGTTCCATTAATTGCACAAACGCTAAGATGGATCACTTGGCACTCTAGATTAGAGAAGAGGTTTCATGGAAAAATCATCTTTTTGAGAGCTCACATGTAAATTCTTCAAGTAGACAATCTAAAGTATTTAAATCCTTGATGCAAAGTGATTGGAACCATGTTAAAGCATATCATTTCATTGTAACCCACATGCCTCATACTTCATAAAGAAATAATCTACTTTCTCTACACAAAGAATTTGTTTGAGTTCCATGACATGGTCATGGGGATCCCTATGACCCTTATATGACTCGTTCATACAGATTGCTACTTGATGAGGTCAAATATGCCTACCCAAATTGAGTTATGTGATAGAAATAGGTGGTTCAAGAGGATCATGCCTATGAATTTGTACTTTGGGAACATCTCTTTTTGCATGTATGAAGATCGAATATCTAGTTCAATTCTGATTATCTTTGGGTCAATGATGCCCTAGGAGTGAGTTTACATGCCCTAACTAAGGCCATTTAGAAATATAGGTTGACTGAAGTGGTGCTACAGTGATGCACCTTAGTGTATTTCCCTCAAAGAGAGCTTCACAGAGATACTCTGATAGTAGAAAAAATGAGATCTAGTCCATGCATGATACTCTATAGAGAGAACCAAACACAAATTTCTTGGTTGTTACAAATACAATTAGACTACAATCTATGGCTGATGACACCACTATATTGTTTATTAAAGAACATGACACTAACTGTAAGAGTCTCCCACTAAATGCCAATATGGCCAAAGTGAACTCTGGTAGAAAAAACAAAGAATGATAAAGGATACCTGATTCTAATTATACAAAGTGTACCTCCCACATGATGTGCATGTTACACAATGTACAAATAATTGTGCAAGATCATGAATCAAGTAACCTCCATCAAGTGCAACATGTTTAAAGTTATCATTTTGTAAAGCCTTAATCAAAGCACCTACAAAACTATCTCAAGTATGAACCTTCTCAAGAATAATGTATTTAGTGGATAAGTAGTCTCTAAAAGAAGTGTACCTCACCTTAATGTGCTTGGTCTTTGTGTAATAGACTGGATTCTTAGCCAAATGGCACTTTGATTATCACTAAGCAAAGGAAATACATGTTGAGGTAGAACCATAATCACAAGCAAGATGAGATATCCACAATGCTTCCTTACATGCCTCACTAGTTGAAGCATACTCTACTTCTGTAGTGGAAACCTCTACATTCTTGATGACAAGATTTCCAAGCGATAGCACCTCCAACAAAATGAATGATGTGGACTTTCAATTTTCTACCCAGCCACTATAATCAAAATCTTTGTAACGAATAACGGATGCATCTCCTCTACCCAAGCATAAACACCTCCTTAGTGCCACGCAAATATCTCAAAATCATCTCGACTGCTTCTTGGTGCATGTTTCTGGGACTAGACATATATATGCTCATAACTCCCACTATAAATGCAATGTCTCTTCTCATAGCTACTATAACATACATGAGACCACCAACAACAGACTCATAATGAATTCACGTCATGAATTCCTATTCCTCATCTTATGTTGGGCAATCATCCTTGTTAGATTTCACATATATAGGTAAAGGTGTACTCAAAGCATTCCCACCCTGCATATTGAGCGTGTGAAGTACTTAAGATATGTACTCACTTTAAGACAATTATATGCATCTTTTAACCCTATATGGAGTAATGTGCATGCCAAGAATATGTTTGGCATTCACCAAATCCTTCATATCAAATGTCTCACTCAAATTCTTCTCGAGCAATGATTATTCATCAGAGGACTTCTCTGTAGTCAACTTATCATTGACATAAAATATCAAATATATCAAGCTTCCATCAAATCATCTCTTAGTATAGAGACAATGATTCTCATTGATTTAAGAAAAGCCTTGAGATGTCATAGATATGTCAAGCTTTTTGTAGCATTGTCTAGGGGATTGTTCAAGTCCATATGAGCTCTTGTTTAGCTTAGAAACTAGACTCTCTTTGCCAAGAATTACATAACCCTCTATTTGTTTCATATAGATCTCATTTGTAAGATATTCATGCAAGAAATCAATTTTCACATCCATGTGGATAAATTCCAAGTCCTCCATTGCACAATTAAAGCAACATGTGGAATGTAGTCATCTTGACTACTAGAGAGAAGATTTCCTCAAAATAGACACCATGTTGTTGATTAAAACCCTTTGCAACCAGTCATGATTTATACTTTGGAGAAGCACTATTTGATGTGAATGTTAGATTATATACCCATTTACATGATAAAGCTTTCTTACCCTTTGGCAAAGTTACCAAATCCCAAGTACCATTCTTTTGAATGGAATCCAAATTCACTCTTCATGGCATGCTTCCACTTGACATGATCCTTTGCCTACATAGCCTCTTTGTAGTAAGAATGTTCACCAACATATGTGAGCATAGAAAAATCAAAACCTGGAAAATATCTATCATGTGGATGTGAGACACATGCACAATATCTCAAAGGTTAGTGAAGAGAAACATTTGGAGACTCATCCGATTGGACATTATCATACCTCTTTAGGAGGTTTTTTTCACCGACTTGTATATACTATAACCCTAATGGGTCACTTATCTTTTTGTCACTTATCTTTGTATATTCACTTGGTAATACTTCTATATTGTGTTGTGCTCCAAGCTTCTTCTTCCATGTGTTGTTCCTATGCTTTTGTAGACCTCAAACTCCAACAATTGGTATCACATCAAGTTCTCCCGTCATCTAGGGCTTCTTCAATAGCCCTTTAGTCATAGTCTCCGAATCACATGAAAATTGTTGAGCATACTCAAGGTGATAAGGCATTCAAGAAAGCTTACCTATGTCCCATCGAAATTTTGAGCTAAGCTTGTGTCGGTCTCCAAATGCACTATCATAGCAACAACTATGCATACATTTTTTTCCTTTTGTACCAGAGCTATATACAGGTTTCAATTTGCCAATACAAGCCACTCAAAGTTTTTTACATGTTTAGTAGAGATCCACAAGATGTTTCTATTCAACTTTTTGAGATATAGCCAATTTTTTGCATCAAGGTATTTAGAGATTGGCCATGGTTGAAAGCAATGGTGTATTTTCTATGTTTGTTGAGGATAAGATGGATGGTACTAATTACCCATAGTGGGCATATATGATGTTCTATGTATTGTAGCAAAAGGGTTGTGGAATATGTGCAAGGTGTTGAAAAATATCCTACTACACCTACAAATATAGTTACTGTAGGTGATGCAAATGGCTTTGAATATGTTGATCTTCAATCTTTTGGTCATGCTACAGTTCCTATTGCACCTACTATAGATCAACTTCCTTGGGAAGGTAGAGATATTGAGGCACACACATTGATAGCTTTGTCTGTCAAACTTGCCATTATCTCTTTCATTTGCTCTTGCAAGAAAGCAAAGGATGCATGCGATAAACTTAGAAATTTATACTAGGCAAGAAATGAGGCTCATGTTGTTCACATCCAAAAATAGTTGGAGAGTGAGCATATGAATGAAAGAGATTCTATGGAAATTTTTTTGACAAAGATCATTGATTTGAAGGATTTTTGTTGATGAAGTCTTGCCATATAGTTCACTTGTGAACAATATTCTTAACGGTCTTCGAGATTCAAATCAGATTTTTTCTACTCTTTGATTGATGATGAAAGGAAATCCAAATGCCTTAACATATAAGGAGTTAGTCGATGGCGATGCACCACAGTGTGCTCTCCTTCTCGAGAGCTACACGACGATACGCTCGGAGTAGAAAACCAAGCTCCTAAGGCTGCACCCAGTACTCCACACAAAAGCTACAGAATACACAAAAAACACAGTACATCGAGAGCACGAAGACAGACTTCTTAGGTCTTACAAATGCACTAGAACTTACAGTCTGTGACTGAGCAGGCCACTATATGTTTTATTAAAGAACATTTATGCAGGTTTTTTTGAGTCGAAAGCATCAGCGTTGACAGATACTTGCAGGTGTTGTGGCTAGTTTTGGGGCTGTGCATTCAACTTTTTGGTGTCATTTTACTGCATATATTGAGCATATACACACCATGTATGCACCTGTGGATACCGCTTATGTACATCCATGTGGTCATTGATATAGCGGTTGTATTTTTTGCATAAAGCCTTTACGTTTGATAAAGAGGGTCGTGGTGAGGTTTTCTTAACTAGGAGACACCTAGATGTCAGGGTCTCTTCGGTGATGCAGGTGGAAGACTTACCCAGCCTCGCCATAGGAGATGTATGATAGTTGTTCATAGGTGCTCGATAAGCCTAGTTGGCTTCTACTGGATAACTGATTATATGCAGTGGAGCCACTGATTCACTATGCACGTAAACATGTTGTGGGGATTGGATATGGTTGTGCAATTCATTGATGGTTCAAGATTTACTATGCATAATGTACGCCATGTACCTCAGTTATCACACAATTCGATGTCAGTTTGTCAACTTGATGACCTTGGTTACAAGGTGGTCTTCTATACTTTATCCTTTCGTATATCAAAGGGCAATATGGTTATTGCAAAAGGAAGCAAAGTCGGCTCACTTTATCCTTTATTTCTATCACAAAAAGAACACTTATTAGATGTTACTGAATAGCCTATGGCTTGTATTTGGCATGGTCGTTTGGGCCATATATAGTAGAATGGAAAATCTTTCTCGTTCTGACTACTTACCTGTGTTATCTTTCTCTGATTTTTCATTTTGTGAGCATTGTCAATATGGAAAGCAAACCAGAAATGTGCATAGAACACACATTGACTCTTCAATTCAGCCTTTAGATCTTGCTCATATAGATGTGTGTGGCCCTATGCCCACTAGGTCCTTAGGTGGTTCTCTTTAATTTGTCACTTTCATAGATGATGCTACTAGAAAAGTCTGGGTATATCCTATCAAATCAAAGGATGAGGTATTCCCTACTTTCAGAAAATGGCTTGCTTCAGTTGAGACTAAAAAAGGAACTAAGCTTAAGTCTTTACATTCAGATAATGGGAGTGCGTATACCTCACATGAATTCAGCCTTTTCTATCAGTCTAGAGGGATTCATAGAGAGTTTACAGCTCCTTATACCCCAGTACAAAATGGTGTAGTTGAAAAGATGAATAGAACTATTCAAGATAGCGTACTTTCTATGTTGCATCATACAAACATCTCACAAGGCTTTTGGGCAGAAGAGTATTGACTGTAGTTCATGTGATTAACCTCTCACCTAGTACTACTAAAGGTTTGAAAGTGGCACAGGAGTTATGGATAGGGAAGCCACCATATTATGATCATCTTCGAGTTTTTGGGTGTGAAGCATATGTTCATATACCCAAGAGTCTTAGACAAAAGTTGGACCATAAGTCAAAGAAATGCATTTTTCTTGGATATGGTCGAGAAGGACAATTTGGATATTGCTTATGGGATCCTGAAACACAGTTAGTGATCAGTAGTGATGTCATTTTCAATGAGTCTAAGATGCATAAACAGTTAGTGATCAGTAGTGATGTCATTTTCAATGAGTCTAAGGAGGTTGAAGTGAGAAGAGTGGTGCTTGAGGATATTAGTCCTCCAGTTAGCATGCATAAAAATGCAGCACATAGGGATATTCAAGATAATATCCATTCGGATCAGTTTTTACATGTTCTAGTTCAGCAACCATTGAGATGTTCTACACGTGTCGCACATCCACCTGATAGATATGTTCTAGGTTTAGATTTCGTTATGCTAACAGATGCTGGTGAGCCTTCTTGCTACAAAGAGGCTATGTAGACAGAGGATCATGTCAAGTGGGAGCGTGCCATGAAGAATGAGTTGGATTCTATTCACAAAAATGGTACTTGGGATTTAGTACCTTTGCCAAAAGGTAGGAAACCTTTACCATGTAAATGGGTATATAAGCTGAAATTCACATCAGATAGTGCTTCTCCAAACTATAAAGCACGACTTGTTGCAAAGGGTTTTAAGCAACAACATGGTGTTGATTTCGAGGAAATCTTCTCTCCAATGGTCAAGATGACTACCCTATGCATGTTGCTTGGATTTGTTGCAATGGAGGACTTAGAGCTAGTCCAAATGGATGTGAAAATTGCTTTTTTGCATGGAGATCTTACAGATAAGATCTATATGGAACAACCTGAGGGTTATGTTGTTCATGGCAAGGAAAGTCTAGTTTATAAGCTCAAGAAGAGCTTGTATGGACTTAAATAGTCCCCTAGACACTGGTACCAAAAGTTTGATGCTTTTATGAAGTCTCAAGGCTATTCTCGAAGCAATGAGGATCATTGTCTCTACACAAAGAGATGCTCGGATGGTAGCTTGCTATGCTTGATACTAGATGTCGATGATATGTTGATTGTTGGGAAGTCCTCTTATGACTTGTCAATTATGAAAAAGGAATTGAGTCAGACATTTGACATGAAGGATTTGGTGGATGCCAAACATATTCCTGACATGCGCATTACTCATGATAGGAGTAAAAGATGCATATACTTGTCTCAAAGTGAATACATATCCAAAGTAATTCACAGGTTCAATATGCAGGGTGGAAAGGCATTGAGTACACCTTTACCCACATATGTGAAATTGAGCAAGGATGATTGCCCCAAATCAGATGAGGAAAAGGAATTCATGATCAAAATTCCCTATCAGTCTACTGTTGGTAGTCTCATGTATGCTATGGTAGCTACGAGACCAGACATTGCATTTGCAGTGGGAGTTGTGAGCAGATATATGTCTAATTCGGGCAAGAAACATTGGGAAGTAGCCAAGATGATTTTGAGATGTCTGAGTGGCACTAACAACAAGTGTCTATGCTTAGGTAGAGGGAAAGCATCCATTATTGGTTACACAGATTCTGACTATGCTGGTTGTGTAGACAATTGTAAGTCTACATCAGGGTACATTTTTCATTTTGTTGGAGGTGCTATCTCTTGGAGATCTCGTCTTCAAGAGTGTACATCTGTTTCTACCATAGAAGCAGAGTATGTTGCAGCAAGTGAGGCATGTAAGGAAGCATTGTGGCTTTCTCGTCTTGCTTGTGATATAGGTTTACCTCAGCACATACCTCATTTTCTTAGTGACAGTCAGAGTGCCATTGCTTTGGCTAAGAATCCAGTCTATCATGCAAAGACCGGTGAGATATCAGTTCATTAGAGATTGTTTAGCCACTGAGCGCATTATTCTTGAGAAGGTTCACACTCAAGATAATGCTGCAGATGCTTTGACTAAAGCTCTACCACATGATAGCTTTCGACACTGTTGTCACTTGATCGGGGTTACTTGATTCATGATTTTACATAGTCACTTGTATACTGTGTAACATGCCCATCAAGTGGGAGGTATAGTTTGTGTACTTACACTCAGGTATTCTTTGTCATTCTTTATTTTTCTCCCATAATTAATTTGGCCATATTGGCTTTTAGTGGGACATTGCATACATGCACATGCATTTACACATGCATACATACTCACATACATACATGCATGCATATGCCACACACACACACACACATGCATACATACAACTTAGGCTTGAGGGGGAGTTGATGGTGCATGAAGCAAGCCTAAGAGCTTGTTCAATGATTAGTTGATTTCTCTCTAGTTAATAGGCATAAATATAAATCCATTGGAACTTATACTTTGGAGTATTCAAAGGTTAATTCTTCATATTACCATAGTCAAAGATAAAAATGATGAGATTGATCTTAATGGGAGCCAGAATTCATGAATCATTTTGAATTCAAATTCAAAATCATCCCTAGAAGTTAGGACCACTTTTTAGGTGTAAGTTCTAATTACCATTGAGTTCAAAAAAAGGTGTATATATACACCATACTTCCAGTTCTAGGATATATAAAGAATATAGAAGATCTTCTCACTCTCATTGAGTGTATTTTGTAGTATTTAAAAGTGAAAGAAGTCCTCCACATCTCCTTTGTATCATAGGCGTACTAACAATACATATTTTGATTCATTTCTATTAATTTATCAATCTTCAACTATTGTTACAGTATCTTGTCATACTCTATCAACTTATTAGAGTCATTTGTTTGTATACAACTACTCATTATCCAACTTATTGATTGGATCACTTAGATAAGACTATTTTGAGCATGCATAAAAAGTTTCATCATCATTAGATGCTTAGTATCTCAAGACATGAGTGATTGTGTATGATTGTGTGTGTGTGTGTATCACCTAGTTCCTAAAAAGCCGAGATGACCTCCCAAACTTCTTAGATTCATTTCTTAGTGCATGGTGAGTCTAAATTCATGAAATAATTTACCTTAGTTAGCTTAAGAATTTAATCGAATGTGTGCAAAAGCTCTCTGGACAATTGCGACTAGGTTGTGAGCACTAAACAAAATTTTTAGATCTTCTCTTCCAAAAATAGAAAGTTTGTCAAGGATTTTGAACTCACAACTCATCTATTTTGATATAGAATTTTGAGATTGATGCTCCAAATTACTTGGGTGATTTAAGTGCATATTGTGGAATCTTAGGGAGTGTACTAAGTGTCCTGAAAGTTACAAAGATTGGTATTGAGAAGGATTTTTCTAGCACAATCTCATCTCTACAACTACATACATCACGTGTTCACACATCTTGCATGAGCAAATCCAAGAATGATTGCATAATTTTAGACTCCTCAACATCCAAATCATCCATCCTCTCAACTAGTGATGTTTCTAGATGTGCATCTGAGAGCTAATATGTTCTATCACACATTGTGTATCATAAGATCTATCCTGCTTTACCACACCAAGTGTATCATTATGCTCCACATGATCTATTCTTACAACATCAACGCCAATGTCAAACTAATGATCTTAATCGAACTGATTATCATCATAATGCTCTAAAGCATTCAAGTGATCATTCAAAGTGTGCTCCACATGAGCATCAATATGATGAACAAAACCATGCTTTCCATAAGCATCATGAGCACCCAAAGCATGCTCTACATGTGCATCCATTAGAGCATCTGAAGCCTACCATACATGTGTATCATGAATGTTAATAGACCTATCTATAGGTAGAAAAAATGAAACATGATGAGTCTCATACTGCACATCAGGTTGAACTCCCACTAATATGAGATTGTCTCTCACATGGAGTACCTCTGTTGAATGCATGTGCCCAATCATGACACCTCTAACAAGCTTAAGTTGTGCTAATTGCAACTAAATGATGCTCACCAAGGAATGCATAACATCTACTCTCATGTAACTGGCTAACCAAAATCAAGATCAAAGGGAATGAAGGCACATAATGTACATGTCCAAGTGTAAATGATGCTCCACTAGGTAGTATAAGGCATACATCTCCTACACCCTCAATGTTGTATGTTGAACCATCAAGCATGTACACACATCCACGATTCTGACTTGAGAATCAACAAAACCACTCGCAATGTGGTTTAACATGAAAAGTAGCTACTACATAAGCAATTAAGCCACATGTGCTACCCAATGAATAAGAGGAATCCTAAAATGAATCATAGGAGAGAAAGTGATATCACCATCACTAGCATAATCAATCATCAAGACTCTCTGAAAACCATAACCTAATGTGCCTCACATGCATGTATTTGACACCACTTTTCCATGCGCCTTAAGGGACATCGATGAGTATAGCTCTCACGACCATAGTGCTAATATCAAAATTGTCGATGTGCCCTATGTCTTACATGAGCCAATGGACTCGCATACATGTCATGTAGTCTCTTCCATAATCCTCTAATTGTCTCCTCATGCATCAAAGACTTAGTATATAGAATTCACAAGTTGTAATCGGATAGTGGAGCTAGACAATGCATCTATATCCATCCATACATGATCGAGCATGTCAAGAGACCTTTGCATCTTTATGTACATATATGTGTAACCTTGGACAAGCCAATGTATCCCACAATTGAGCTTTTCATCTCGAGAAGACACCATGCTAACAAGCCAAGAGTCTAGAAATGTAATAAGAGACTAGAAACAAGACTTTATCATCAATAGCATCACAGATGCATATTCATATGCATGATACACACCACAAATATCTCATTGGAGGAAGAACTATGTGATCCATCTATCATATACCCATGCATCTAGCATGCACATAAAACCATGAGCATAAACCTACTCACCAAGTCTCCAAAATGATCAAGTAGATGTGAAAGAATCTAGGATAAAGTATCCCTTATAAACTGAGCAATCATGATAAGATAACTAGTAGCAAAAGAAGAATGAGTAACATGTCACCACCTATCACTGATCTACCCATAGATAATGGCAAATATACATGCCAAAAACATTGATGGCAATACATGACAATACAATGATGATACACCTCTCACTCAAGAAGAAATCTGGTAAAATGATCCAACCTATCATGGATAACATGTGACCAAGTCCAAGTGAATGAAGATAAGAAATAATCCAAAGCTATCATGCAAGCATAAAGGATCTACTAGGCCGCATGTTTAGCAAAAGAGTTGATAAAATTTTGGCAACATCTCACTTGAAAAATGGACTCTATAACCAAATAACCATGTGAGAATCACCATCCATATATATCAAGAATCACATTTGCAAATAAAGTATCAAATCAATGACGATAGGTTAACGCAATACCCAATCCAAGTGATAGATAAATATGCAAGTACCAATCAAAGATCCAATCAATCTTCCACATAATTATATGCAATAGGAAAACAAAGTCATACCCAAGTGGTAGAAAACAGAATATGATCACAGTGCCATTGTAAATACATTGATAAAACCACGATCTCAAATCAAAGATAAAATGATATAGATTGAAATCAATATCATAATGTCATTATGCATATCAAAGGGTAACATAACTTGCTCTATTCTTATATGGAGGAGTATCCACATAGGTCATACATATTGAATGCCTTCAAGCTCTAAAGTAAGAGCTCACATCTCAAAAATCTCTCTCGCAGAAGTTCCGAAGCAAATTGAACCTCCAAAAGCAATTAAGGTTTTTTTTATGAAAATTTGTTGTTCTATATTTTGCAATTTCATAGGTAATCATCTCTAAATCTTACATTTTCCTCTTCATTTAACTTGAAAAATCTATCTTAGCTACACAATGATACATATTAAACCCTAATCGGAGGTTTCCACCTCAATATACAAGCAAAGCAAGCATCTGTTGTCATTTTCATCTTCACTTTGTAGCATTCGTTCTCTATATTTTGTGTTTTTGACGACATAAAACTTTGAATATGAACATATGTTCTTCCACTAAATTATAAACTTTTGCTTAAGATACAGACAACAATTTGAACCACTTCAATCTGATATAAAACTCAAGCTACAACCAAAGTTCTAACCTACTATCAAAATGATTGTAGATCCAACTACATCACTCTTGAATTTTGGCACATTAGAGTTTTGAATCAAACGATTTGCACTCTTTTGTGAATTTGTAGCTCTATGTGTAGTCTATGCAGAGAAGTTTAAAATTATTGCTTCAATCCAAGCTTTCTAACTCGAATTATGGAGAAAATACCGACCTATCAAAAAGATGTCGACCTATAAATTCATCTATTTGCCCTAATCTTCCATTGAAGCTCTGTGCACCTCAATCTTCAATATGTTGTGATACCATTTAAAGCCCTTAGAGGGGAAACAAGAAGAGCAAGGAGGAGATGAAAGGAGAGAGAGGAAAAGAGAGAGGTACACACTTGATTGGAGTCTCAAAACCCACATAATAATCTTATGAAGCAATGCTCTATAAAAGATATATGCACAATAATGTAGGGGTTGGATGACATGGCCCATACATCCCCAACACATTCTACCAACCAAAAAAGGTATAAAGGAATAAACTAAGGTTTACATATACAAGGTTAACTAGTTTATGTGTGTACCAAAATTTGAACATCTTTGAACACAAATTCTTCACTTGTGTGGGCATCAACCAAGGTATACATCTGCACTAATATTTTGGGCAAGGCTGAACCAATCAAGATCATAGGACCGGAAGGCATAACATAAAAACCAATGTGTGGAAAGTTTCACATTTGTGTACATTAAACAAAGTCTATATATGTGTGGAAACATCCATGTTATATGCATTCAAATATACCTTCCAAATAAAAATGATTCAAAATCTTTGACTTTTATCTTGATGTTCAATGGCACAAACTACTACCAAGGAGTATAACTCACACATACAATCAAAAGAAAATAAAGTTGTAATTTACTTCTGAACAAGTTTTTCATAGTTAGTACATCCGTAAAAACACACAAGGTTGTTCACATTTCCACGTATGCAAAAACTCATACTCGTGATTCTTTGGTAGACTTCAAAATCATAAAAATGATAAGAGCTATTGGAAAACATTTCATAATTTCCACCACAAATGTCTTCTTTTTTCAAATACATTTGAAATATATATGTCGATATTCTTATTCTCCAATTGATCAACATTTCTTACCACAATCTATTTTGACATGTATAAGAATGATCACATGGAAGTATGATCACATGGAAGTTTCATCCTTAGAAGATCATTTAAATAATGATTTTTTGGCATCATACTTATGTACTCTCCAACTATGTTCTTTTCATGAAGATAACAAAATATGCTTTGCCCATTCAACACGAAAAACATCAAACTTAATGGCTACTAGTTCAAATTGGAACCTTCTAACTTTGGATAAAAATGTGCAAAAGGTTTTCCATTAACATCTTGTCGCTTTTTATATTCTCACCTACACATAAATGAGAGTGATCCATTCTTCAAAAGTAGAGATAAGCAACAATGAAATAAAGAAAATACGTTTAGATTCCACCTTGCAAGTGTTCCATTTTCTAAAGAGTTCCCCATAGACT
>CM035423.1:72150752-72155752 GCA_020310875.1 Ceratopteris richardii | reverse complement strand
CCATCTCTCTCTCTCTCTCTCTCTCTCTCTCTCTCTCTCTCTCTCTCTCTCTCTCTCTCTCTCTCTCTCTCTCTCTCTCTCTCTCTCTCTCTCTCTCTCTCTCTCTCTCTCTCTCTCTCTCTCTCTCTCTCTCTCTCTCTCTCTCTCTCTCTCTCTCTCTCTCTCTTCCCGCCGTGTTGGCTGCCTCCCACCTCCTGCCCAGCCCGCTGCTGCCCCGCCCAGCCCTGCCCACTGCTGCCCCACCCTCACGCCCAGCCGGCTGCTGACCCGCCTCGCCCTGCCCGCTGCTGCCCCGCCCCCGCCCTGCCTGCGGCTGCCCCGCGCTCCCGCCATGCGCGCTGCCCCCCGCCACCCTCCCTGCCCGCTGTGCCCGCCACCAGCCCTGCCCGCCCTGACGGTGCTGCCCGGAAAACCCCACCTCTCTCTGCCGCTGCTGCTGCTAGGGTTTCGTAAAGATGAGAAACATTTTTTGCTTTCGAAACCCTAACCTGAATCCTTAGGAGAAACCAACCTTCCTAAATATCGAAACCCTAACCCTAAGTGCAAAGAGCCCTTACCCTAACCCTAACCCCAATCCTCTTTCCCCCCCCTCTCTCTCTCTCTCTCTCTCTCTCTCTCTCTCTCTCTCTCTCTCTCTCTCTCTCTCTCTTCAAAACCCTAATCTCTTTTAAAGATGGCAAGACTGGAGAAGAAGGATGTGGAAGAGATGATGAGCAAAGCTATCAGAGAAGTAAAAAAGGAGGCAGACAAAGCACTAAACCAAGAAATGAGAAGAGCATTGGAGAAGATTAAATCTTTGGAAGACCAAATCAAAGACATCAGAGAGGAGCGAGATGAATTGAAAGTTGAAATGCATCACCTTCAAGAAGAAATTGCCCATTTGAAGGTCGCTAGAGTTAAAGAAGATGGAGAGATTTCTCAAGTTGAAGAACTCAAAGAAGAACTCAAAAAAGAGATCAAATCCGAAATGGAATCCACTCGGGATACATGGGTCGAGGTGGTCCACAAAAAGGTCAAGAAAGAAGTCAATGAGCAAGCACGAAAGGAAGAGATCACTAGAGTCCAAGACACCCTCGAAGAAGAGAGGCTTCGACACACACGCCGATTACATGTGCGGATTACAAGATTGCCAGAGGGGACATCACCAGAGGCAGATGGCATTGATCTCTGCCACCGCTTGGGATATGAGACTATGCCTTTCACAGAGGCATGGAGGGTTGGTAGAGACACGTCCCGTCCACGAGCACTCATACTCCGTATGAGCTCCCAAGATACACGCACTGCCTTCTCCCGACGACGATCAGTACTACGAGGACTACCCAAGAGAGCTTTATATATGGATGAGGATCTCACGAGGATGCAGATAGAGCACCGTCAGACATGTATGCCACAGATTCTCCAGGCGAGACGAGAGGGGAGGAAGGCTTTTTACCGTGACGGTAAAGTCTTCATCGATGGACTCCCTATCAAATAGGGATACGCGGCCTATGAGGCAACACCATACCGGGAGTCACCACTTAGAGGAGCGGTATGGAACTGCAACGGAGCACTTTGGACACGGCCAGACCGATTGGAAGAGATCTTAGACACCCATGACTTTGCTTGCATCACAGAGACCCATGAGAGCCAAGAACGAGGCCTACCTCGTATTGCCGGCTTTCACTGGGAATCTACATTCAGAAACACGACGAGATAGAGCACAACACGAGGATCAGGAGGAGTAGCCATCATATTTAGACAGGAGATACAGGGACGGATCCATATCATAGGAAGAGATGAGGAAGCACGATACATGTAAGTCCGGATGGAGATAGCCCCAGAGAGTTGGGTTTACATTGCCATATGCTACTTTCCACCAGGTGGATCGAGATATGCAGGACTGGACCCTGGGGGATCGACTCGGGACAAGGACTCACCATACATAGCATTATCAGATCAGATTCTACATTACAACACCCTTGGTGAGGTCTTCCTTATGGGGGACTTCAATGGCCGCACCCAGTCAAGTCAGTGCGAGTCGTATGACATGGACCTTCCACAAATTATGAGGAGCAGTGATCCAGAGGAGATGAGCACCAGTAGAGTGTAGTAGAGTGTCAGCCGATCTGGGCCAGGATGCACTGGATATGGCAGACACCTGCTTGAGTTGGGAAGAAGACACCATCTCGTTATATATAACGAGATGCACCGTTGGCAAGGTTCAGGCGGACTTACTTGCTTCCCCCGCGGGGGAGGCGAGAGCACAGTCGACTACATTTTGGGCACCATCTCTGGAGCCTCACTCATCCCCTCACTTAGTATTGGACGACGCCCACTTGGGGCTGACCATACATTTATCACATTCACACTTTCATCTCCTATTCCATTAGACCCTCCCTCATCCACTGAGACACACACCACGATACACTTCACACACGAACTCTCACATATTTATGCACACCATTTACACACCCGCCTACTCTCACTCGATCCACTCTCACCCTTAGACACACTTACATCACAGATCACCACCATCCTACATGACTCAGCTCTCCTAAGCTTCCCACATCGCACATATGTACACCCCCCTCGTAGAGGATCCATGCCCCAGAACCGCTGGTATGATGCAGAGTGTCGTGAGCTACGGAAACACCTACGGATATTAGAGCATCGAGGGGACATTACACATGCACAGGCACAACGTCGCATGCAGATCCTTACTCGCCGCAAACGGCGAGAATGGGAGGACAGACAGTACTGGGATATTTACCATTTGCTCATGAGTCGAGACAGTGTAGTGGCGTGGCGAGACTTGAGAGAGAGGAGACAGCAGACACCCATCCGAGACCCGAGTACTTGGCATAGCTATGCACGGGGCCTATACAAGATCCCAGACCAACCCCCCATTCCCAGGCCGCAGAGCTCACGTCCCACTACCTCTGACTTCTTCAGAGCCACTATGGTGCGACGCACTATTGCCCATCTACAGCATGGAAGGGCACATGACCATTTCGGCTTACAGGCAGAGCACCTCATCTATGGAGGCACGACTCTTGCACCGCTCATCGCCCACCTCTTCAACCGTGCATTGGTTGAAGGGTTCCCTGACTCATGGACTGAGCACACCATAGTGCCCATGCATAAGTCAGGTGATACCATGGATCCAGCTACATACCGGACGATCATGATCGGGCCTATATTGGCCAAGTTATATGGGGCATTACTAGAGACAGAATTGAGTACTCTCGCTGAGAGGAATGGTATCAGGGCTCCAGGACAGGCAGGTTTCAGACGAGATTACTCTACCATTGACCACATCTTCACCCTGAGATGCCTGATTGACCAGGCAAGAGTGAGGAAAAGGAGATTATATTGCTGCTTTGTGGACTTCCACAAAGCATTTGACACTGTTCCTAGGGAACGACTCTTCAGACGACTACTTGATATCGGAGTTCCAGAGGAGATGATATGGGGGATCTACGCCTTATACGAGAGAGTATCTGGTAGAGTCAGATGTCCGGGGGATTATCGGATCCGCTTGCTAGCACTATCGGGGTGAAGCAAGGATGCCCTCTTTCACCCACCCTCTTTGGTCTATATATTGATGAGATAGTGGACTTCATACAGCAGCAGGGAGGGGATGGCATCGAGGTGCATGGGTCCACTATTCATATTCTTTTATATGCTGATGATGTTGTATTGGTTTCAGAGTCTGCAGCAGGTTTACAGCATCACCTACATGGTCTAGATGACTTTTGCGCACAGAGAGGTTTATCTCTGAACCTTGGTAAAACCAAGGTCATGATCTTTCATACATCAGCACATGTACGCAGGCATAGTTTGTTCACAGCAGCGGGTGGACCGATCGAGGTGGTTGGATCATATGTTTACTTGGGAGTGACATTTACAGCAGCTTCAGGGGTCTTCTCTATGTCTCAGGCAGCCCGTGACCACATCACACGTGGATACGCAGAACTAGCTCTGATGGAGAGACAGTGCCACCAGGCATATTTTCAGGAGCCCCGCACAAAGGGGTGGCTCTTCGACACCTTGGTTACGCCAGCGCTCATGTATGGGGCAGCCATTTGGGGGCCGGGATTAGCTACATCAGTATGGACAGTGTTGGAGAGGCCACAGATTCTCATGATTGCCAGACTTATCCGCAGCAAGCCTTCAATACCACATGATATCATTAGAGCAGAGCTCGCTACGCCACCGATGCTAGTTGAGGCACTATTCCAGACAGTATGCCTATTACACAGACTTCGGAGCATGGATACAGAGCGCATGGCTTATCGTGCTTTCCAGGCATCACGTGATATGGCATTGGCAGGTGACACCTCCTCGTGGTATGCACAGACACGAGACTGGCTGGCCCACCATGGTTTTGATGCACCCACCTATTCTCTCTCCCATCAGGAAAGGAATAGGGTCATTCGTCAGGAGATATGGCATACATACATACAGAGGACATGGGTGTGCCCTCGAGATACATTGCCTCCGAAAATGCTCTATTACCGTGAGCATTTTCTACATATATCGGGCGAGAGCTTCATTGAGATTCCGCGATACATGCAGACATACCTACCCCACCACCTTCGAGTTGTCATTGGGCAGCTCCGGGTGTCATCACATCAGCTCGAGATTGAGAGGGGTCGGTCTGGGGGAGTCCCCCGAGAGGAGAGGTGGTGCCCAGTATGCCAGACAGAGCTAGAGAGTGAGGAGCATTTTGTTGTCAGATGCCCAGCATACTTAGACCTACGTGCACAATTCCAGATAGAGGAGTCGCTCCAGTTGTGCATGACTATGGGAGACCAGCGGCGGTTGGGACGCTTCCTCATAGCGGCATATGAGAGGCGAGAGCAATCACTACAGCCGACACATCAGACACGAAG
The DNA here is from genome assembly GCA_020310875.1 of Ceratopteris richardii. Taxonomy (NCBI): domain Eukaryota; kingdom Viridiplantae; phylum Streptophyta; class Polypodiopsida; order Polypodiales; family Pteridaceae; genus Ceratopteris; species Ceratopteris richardii. The sequence continues at coordinate 72,150,878 of CM035423.1, read as the reverse complement.
GAGTATCCAGCAGACCATTACTCAGTTCTTTCAGCAAGCTCAGTTACACCAAAGAGGTCCATCTAGAGGGCTTACGCTCCACCAGGCAGCAACACAGAGAGCACGACGTCGACCACGCATGGTTGG
>CM035423.1:72135752-72138252 GCA_020310875.1 Ceratopteris richardii | reverse complement strand
TTGAGCCTACCAAAAGAACTCTGGATAATGATGGCTTTACTCCTGTAAGCTATAAGAAAGCATTGCTCCGAGATAAAAGGGGCAAATTCCAGTCTGGATATTCGACTTCTCGCATTGATGAGGCTAATTTTGCACCACAAACCGGTGATTATTTAACAGAATACTATGATAACATGGATATTGTGCTGCAAGACTTGGCACCTGCATTGGCCCACGAAGATTCTGCTATTAATGCACCGTTGTTATCATGAAATTAGCTACATTGAATATTCAAGGTTTGGGTCAGAACAGAAAATGAATTAGACTATGGAGATGGATTATTAAGAATCAACTTGACGTAGTAGCGATTCAAGAGCACAAGAAGCATGATCATGCGGGAATGCTTTTGTATACAAAAGATTTTAAGTTACGTTACAATGGTATAAAAAATAGATATTCATGATGTCTATTAATTGTTAGAAATAGTGTTAATTTCACGGTTCTATTTGATGATCCCGAGGGTAGGTTTATTATATCGCAATGTAAGTTGCAAGAGACCTCCTATATTTGCATTAACGTTTATGCTTCAAACTCTTCTGCTGGCAGAGTCAAGACGTGGAAAGATCTTGCTTTGGCTATTCAGCATTGCATGCATCCTCAAACTTGGACAGATGCTCGCATTCTGTTATGTGGGGATTTCAACATGGTGGATTTTGAAATGAATTGTACCACTCTCTCATCTGTGATTTCCGCGCAAGAAGGTACGGTATGGAGTGGAATATTAGATATGTTGAGGTGTAAGGACCTCTGGGGTTATATTGGAGGACATATGCTTCGTTATACTTATCATTTGAGATCTCATAAGAAGGCAATGAGCAGATTGGACAAATGTTATTATTCTCATGTGTATGCCCTGAGTGCAACGTCCAAAATGTGGGTAGATGCTACAGTGCTTCTATCGGATCATAACCCCTTGTTGGTATCTCTTAAAGAGGTTGGTTGGAATTTATGTATCCCATTTTCTTTACCAAGAATCCCATTGAGAATTAATCACTCTTGGATGCAAACTTTGTTGTTCAAATCCAAGGTGCAATCCTTGATTCAACATGTGCTCTTGCTAAAGGTCTCTGCCTGTATGAAATGGGAATTTTTAGTGACTAAATTGCAAGATGTGATTAGAGACTGTGGCAAAACGTTCTCGAGAATTCTTAACTCTGCTAAATATGAAGCAGAGCATCTTATTTCCCTCCTGTCTGAAAAGGTGGATTCTGGGCAGCAGTTATCTGAGATGGAGTATGATCATCTCTGTAAAGCGCATAAATGTTTGGAGGTGATAGAAAATCAAGCTATCCAATCTTCTAAAGTCCGAGCTAGGTGCACTGAAGTGAATGATTTACATGCAAACTCCAAATGCTTTTTTGATTATCTACGCGTAAAACGTCTTAAAGATGTCATATCTCATCTGGAAGTGGATGGTTCAGCCATTAATGATGGAGATTCCATTGCTACATTTTGCTCGTAGCATTTTCGGAAATTGTTTGCAGCCTCTTATAAATCTGATGATGCATGGTTTCAAGCCCTTCATGAATCTTTACGGCATACCCCTTGGCTCCTTGATGTTCAAACGGCAGACGCATGTGAGAAAAGTATGTCGGAGGAAGAGGTGTTCGTGGCTCTTAAATCTCTTAAAAATGGAAAAGCACCAGGATTGGACGGTATCACGAAGGAGTTTGTAATGGCTTTTTGGCCTCTTCTAAAAAATCTTGTACTAGATGTGTGTAACGAAATATGGAAGGATCAAAAGATGCCTTATACTTTTAAGTTAGGCAAGATTAAGCTTATTCCAAAATTAGAGGTTCCTAGATGCATTGGGGACTCGAGACCTATTACAATGATGAGCATTATTTACAAAATATTTGCTAAAGTATTCGCATTAAGACTTAAGCATATTATACATAAGGTGGCACATCCATCTCAAGCTGGGTTCATACATCAAAGGTCGATTTATGATAATATTTTTTTCACCCAAATCTCGTTGGAGCACACGGCGTCCTCGGATCAAGAGGCAATTGGGATGCAAATTGATTTTGAAAAGGTTTTTGATCAAACTCGGTGGGATTTCATTGCTATAGTGCTCAAAAAACTTGGTTTTGGAACTCGACTTTCTAGGCTCATTTATATTTTGGCTCAAGGAACTGCAACTCATGTGGAGATAAATGGGAGGCTCTCAGAACCTTTTCCCATTGAGCGTTCTATACGTCAAGGGTGTCCTCTAAGTCCGCTATTTTATGCATTGGCATCCTCACCAATGTTTTATCTCTTGGAGGCAAAGATGAAGTCGCAATGTATTTATGGTATTTCACTTTATGGGACTCAACAAATTGCAGTGGGGTTTGCAGATGATACGTTTATTTTTGCAAGAGCTGATAATCAAAATATAGGATGCATTTTGGAGGCGTTGGCTCCTTTTTCTGAAGCATCTCCATTGAATATTAATATAAAAAAATGAGCGATTGTGAAT